>SDVV010002397.1:0-23141 GCA_016164225.1 Gammarus roeselii | reverse complement strand
TACGCACTAGGGTGCGTACGTATCAAACGTAATGTTCTAAAGGATTGGAAGCGGAGGTCCGTTTCGAGAAAGCGTTTTTTCTTTTGCGCACTAGCGTGCGTCTGACACTGCTAAAATTTTCACATTTTTTCTAACGTTGAAAGCGTTGTTTCGTTTATTCCTCGCGCACTTAGGCGTGCGAGCCTACTGGAATCAATCATCGAGCCCTACGGGGGAGCCTATTATGACTCACGTTGAGGCTCTGGTGGAAATGAGGCTCAAATCAAATCAAAAATCACTGTCCACTGGCAGTCAGGATACAGAAATGGCTGCTAGTGACCAGAACAGTGATATGGTGAGTGACATTGGTGTAGATACAGATGTTACTGATTTGATCAATTCCAGTGAAAATAGCGATAGGAAAAATGAGTGATACTGGAGAGCAAATAGAAGATCATTTACCAAAAGTGAAAAACATAAAACTCTGCAGATTCTATTTGAAGAGCAAATGCAGGTATGGAGTATCAGGAAAAGACTGTGGCTTCACCCACCCAGCTTGTGAGCCTGGGTTAAATAAAAACTGTATTAGTGATGAAGTAAATGAACGTGGCCCAGGAGGGCAAAAACATAAACTAGTACCCACAGTGAAAAGCCTGAAACACTGCACATTCTATTTAAAAAACAAGTTCAAGTATGGAGTGTCAGGGAATGGATGTGGCTTTACCCACCCAAAGCGTTGCAATAAGTTCATGGAATTGGGAAGGTATGGTTGCCAAAGTGATAAACTCTGTAAGAAATTCCATCCAAGGGTGTGTTATGACTCATATCGTTGTATGCAATGCACCAAAAAAAGGTGTGAGTGGCTGCTTGTTAGAAAAACAACAAAACCACTGGAGCCCCAGCAAGATGAAACTACTGCAGCCAGCAGACAAGAAAATGCCAATCATAGCAACCCACTGCAACACCCAAACATTAACCACGTTAGCCAAAGAGGTTGAGTCAAACAACAGCCTCGATTACACGACACGCGCTTCCAAAACCGCGCCCAACAGGTTCCTCTCGCAGCGTCAACAGATCACCCTCGTTACAGTGACCAGTACAGGCCTACCTGTGATGGCAGATGCCCTCTTGGTGATGCCCGCGTGAGTCCATCTGTAGCGGTACATGGCCATCACCACTGCAGTGCTGACCAGTCACAGATGAAAAATTCTTTTTTAGAAACTCTGGAGAGTCTCCTACTTTGCCCTTGCAAACCAAAGTTCCCACTGGTGAGAGAGCTGCCAACACTGAGTCAATAGAGGAAACACTATCTCAGAAAAAACATTCAATCGAAATGAATTGACAAAGTGTCACTTCTTAAATTTACAAGGCCTTCATAACACCAGCCAATATGGCAAAATAAAGTTGTTATAAGATATTCTATCTGATAGTGATTTACTCTTTATTGGCTTAACTGAGACGCACGTAAATGAAAATGTTAGATCAGCTGAGCTCTATTTTGACAATTACACTTTTTTCAGAGGTGACCGCACAAATAGGAAATGTGGTGGTGTTGGCGTCTATGTGAAAGAGTGTCTTGGAAGCTGCGAAGAATTGAAGTTTCCCAATTATTACTGCAAGTGTCTTGCTGTTAAAGTTGAGAAGCTGAAAACCATAATAATTATAGTGTATAGACCCCCAAATTGCGAGTTTGTACATTTTGAAGATGCGCTCGGAATCTTACAAACGTAGCTACATGTCGAACATTGATCAGACTGAATTTAAAAATCTTCCTTTCTGGTGACTTCAATTTTCCATTCATCAAATGGTTAAATAATGATCAAACGGCGGCACCTGGTAGCTATATCATTCGTAAAGGTAACACCAAACTGCAACAAATCAAGCTGAAACACTGTTCAAATTAGTAGATAGATATTCTCTTACCCAAACAATTGATAAGCCAACACGAAATAACAATATCTTTGATCTGGTGTTTTTCAACTCAGTTGTGTATGTAAAAAACATTAACATAACTAAAACTGCACTTTCAGTTCATAATGTGATTGAATTAAATCTAGATGCTGACCTGCTGAGAAGAAACACTGAAATACTATCTTCTCCGGAAAATGACTTTCCGGCAACTGAACTTCTTTAGTGCAGTTATAAATTGGGTAAATATACACAAATCTCTGTCCAATATTGATTGGGAACAACTCATTGATCAGGCAAACAGTGTGGAGGAAGCAAAGGATATCTTTGATGATATACTGTTGCAGGTGTGTGTACAACATCTGCCAATAAAAAGAAAAATTCCCAATAGAAGCAAGTATTATTCAGAAAGGAAATTGCTCATGAAAAAGCGAGCAATAAAACAAAACAAACTTTGTGACACAGTAAACCCGTTTAGACGCATAAAACAAGAAGAAACCATCATCTTGATTGAAAGTGGATAAAAGGTTCACATGATTAAGAGAGAAGAGAAAATGAAACGAAAGCTATTGAAAAAATTACAAAAAATCCTACATTTTTCTTTGCACATGCAGCTAAATTTTCAACCTGTAAAACTAAAATTGGCCCATTAATTAATGAATCCGGTCAACTGGTAGATAAAAACAGCAATGAGCAAGTTCTTAAGTGAGAATTACAGACGGGTATTTAGTATCCCAATGCTTACTCATACAAATCCTGAAATTGCCTCTGAATTTTTATTTCTGAAATTACAAAAGCTATTGATGGCATAGGTAGCAATAGTGTATCTGGACCAGACGACATCCCAGCTGTTTTATTGAAACGATGCAAACAGGTATTGACAAGACCCCTACAAATGTTGTGGCAGAAGTCTTTGAACACTTCCAATATCCCACAGACCATGAAACATGCTGTCATCTTCCCGCTAGCGAAAGGAGGTAGCCTCACAAGCACATCGAGTTACAGACCAATTTATTTGACATCACATGTAGTCAAAATCTTTGAAAGAGTAATGAAAGGACGAATAGTGAATTTTCTTGAAAAAATTAATGGTTCAACTCCAAGCAACATGGTTTCAGAAGTAAGAGGAGCACATTGACCCAACCGCTGGAGCTCTATGACAAAATAATAAATGCATTGTGTGATGGATCAAATGTGGATGTGATTTATCTTGATTTTGCCAAGGCCTTTGACAAAGTAGATCATGGTATACTGTTATCAAAACTATATACTGCTGGTATCCAGGGGAATGTTTACAAATGGATCAAAATCTTTCTCAAAGGCAGAACTCAAAGTGTGGTAGTGAATGGAGAAACCTCTGTACCAGTGGAAATCCTTAGTGGGGTCCCACAAGGCACTGTGCTTAGACCTCTGCTTTTCTTAATATTGGCTAATGATCTAGGCCAAAGCTGTCCGCATACTTCAGTCTCTTGCTGTGCAGATGATACCAGAGTACTAGGCATTGTCAACGACTTGAATGATGTAGGAGAGGTGCAAACTGATCTGAAAGAAATCTTCAAGTGGGCTGGTGAAAACAATATGCAATTTAACAAATTTAAATTTGAATCACTGAGATTTGGAAAAAAATTCCGACCTAAAAAACAATACATCGTATAATTCTAGCAATAACACAGCTATAGAAGAAAAAGAAAGCCTGTGTGATCTAGGCCTACTCATGCAAAACAATGCTTCTTTCCATTAACAAATTGCAAAGGTTGAGGCCAGTGGCAAAAGACTGTGTTCTTGGGCCATGAGAACCTTTCTGGCTAGAGATAAAAGGACAATGTTGACTCTTTGGGAACAACTAATCCAATCAGTCATTGACTATTGCTCTCCTCTCTGGATCCCACAAAAGCAGAAAGATTTTAATAGACTTGAAGCAGAGCAAAGAAGCTTCACCTCTTATATTAGGGAGGTAAAGGAAATGGACTATTATGAAAGATTAAACGCCTTGAGGCTATACTCAATTCAAAGAGGTTTTGAAAGATTCATGGTCATAAACGTTAGAAAAATTGTGAAAGGCTACACTGTCAATGTAAACAAAAAAGTTGTAACGAAAGTGATCATGAGAAACCAGGCAAGAATTGACAGAATGTGTTGCTTCAAAGTGCCAAAACTGATGGGGGGCAAAGCAATGCAAACAGTTGCATTCAACAGCTTCACATGCCGGGCACCCCGGTTATCCAATCGAATGCCAATGGAAATACGTGAGATCAAACGGGTGCCACAACTGTCAGCTACAGCAAACATTTTGAGGTTCAAAAGCCAACTGGACTAATACCTCGGCTGTGTTCCAGATCGACCGCAAATTAATGGATACCCTCACTGTAGGGACAGGCCTATTGGCCCTGCTTAACCGCGATGCCAAGCCGGGATCCGACTGGTGAATGTGGCTACAACATGCAAATGCTGGTGCCGCGGCACAAGTGGAGAGTGCCCCACGGATGTGGGCTAGGTGGAAGCCACGCTGTGACCTGCTGTGAACAGCGAAGAAACTCCAAGTATCCAAGTAAGTAAGTATCCTTCACTATGCCTAGTACTCTGGTATTATCTGCAAAGCAGGAAAAAGATGAATGTGGACAGTGTTTGCTCAGGTCATTTGCCATTACTAAGAAAAACAGAAGGCCAAGCATAGTCCCTTGTGGCACTCCTCTAAGGGCTTCTACTGGTGCAGAGGTTTCACCATTTACTACCACACATTGAGTTCTACCTTTGAGCAGTTCCTTGAATACCACCGTTCTGCAATTTAAATAACAGGATGCTGTGATCTACTTTGTCAAAGGCCTTAACAAAATCAAGATGATTCAAATCCACGTTTGATCCATTACATAATGCATTGATTATTTCATCTTGGTGCTTCATTAGCTGGGCCAATGTGCTCCTTTTACTCCTGAAACCATGTTGCTTGAAGTTGAATGATTTTTTTTCAAGGCAATTTATGAGCCGTTATTTCATTGCTCTTCCAAATATTTTGACTGCATGTGATGTCAAAGAAATTGGTCTGTAATTTGATGGACTTGTGAGGCAACCTCCCTTTGCAAGCGGGAAGATTACAGCATGTTTCAGGATTGGTGAATGTCAGATGTGTCCCAGGATTTCTGCCACAACATCGTAGTGTTCTTGACAGTACCTGCTTGCGTTATTTCAATAGTATAGCTGGGATGTTGTCTGGCCCGGATGCGTTTTTGCTTCCTATATCATCTACAGCTTTTGTTATTTCAGAAATATCAATGTTAAAATCCGTTAATTATATTTCCGAGGTGATCTCAGGGTATTGCTGTGTAACCTTAGGGATACTAAATACTCGTCAAAAATTTTCACTCAACAATACACTCATTGCTCTGTTTATATCAACCAAATAACCAGATTCATCATTTAAGAGGCTAGTTTTAGTTTTGGAGGTCAAAATATATATATATATATAGATATTTATGTACTCTTTTTGCTGCTCATTTAAACACAATTGTTTTGTGTGCTCTTTCGAGTTGCCGTGTCAACTGTTGAGTTTTGAACCATCTATGTTTGCCATATCTGTTTCATTCACTTCAGATCGTTTACACTGCTTGTGTTGAGGAGCGCAGCGTGACGTTTGAACGCACTCTCCAGATGGGGCAGCAGCACATCGACCGCCTGCACCTGCTGATACTGCGAGCGGCTCTCATGCGGCAGCAGGTTAGTATCAGCTGCGACAAAAGCTTTGCTTAGGATTAGGCACAGCTGGCCTGGGCTTATCATTAAGCAGCTATGATGAAAATAATGTTTACGATTGAATGCCAGAACATGTATGCACTTATATCTGCTAGATAAGTAGTCCCTAATAGATTACATTTGTTGTTGTATACCATGTTAGAAATGATATCTTTTATGCCTGTGGTAATGGCTGCATGAAGCTGGTGCACAAAATTGATCTCTTGCTGGATAAATTTAATTTGGCTTCAAATGACTATGTAGTCAGGCGATTAGTATGACTGTAGGGGAGGTGGAGGCGATTATGGGATATCATTTAATTAATTTGGTTGATGTATTTCTGGCATTAAGAGTGTGTATGTACTTGAAGAGCCTTGTAGCCGGGGCGTTAGTATCTTGCTACCGTACCCACCGCGTGTCGTAGAAGGCGACTAACCCCGTTGCCGGGAGTAGAATCGTACTACCGTTACCCCTGCGTGTCGTAAGATGCGACTAAAAGGGGCGGAGCAAAGGGGCTAGGAATCCCGTTTTCTGTAAAACCCTCTTTCTAAGACGACAAGACGAGCGGGGGAAGAAAAGGCTCACGCCTTTCCGAACCCTATTGTTAGGGTCGCTGAATGTGCGTGGCTGTAGTACGAATGATGTAAAGAGGAGGGAGATTGGTGAGATGTTTGTGAGGAGAAAGTTTGATGTGTTGGCGCTGAGTGAGACGAAATTGGAAGGTAAGGGAGAATGTGAGTTTGGTGTTGTAAGTGGAAGAAAGTCTGGCGTAGAGGAAGGTTGTGCACAAGAAGGTGTGGTTTCGATATTGAGTGATCGGTTGGCTAGTAGCGTTACCGAGTAGAAGGTGTCTTCAAGATTGATGTGGGTGAAAGTTAAGTTAGGTGTAGATAGATTGTTATTTGTGAGTGCTTACGGACCTGGCAGCGAGAGGAGTAAAGGGAGCAATTCTGGACTGACCTGAATGAGTGTATTGAGAGTTTTGGAGGTCATTTCAATGTAGTTGTACCTTGGTGACCTTAATGCGAGAGTCGGAGATGTAATGATGGAGAATGTGATGGGAAGATAAGGCGTTCCCAGTAGAGATGACAGTGGAGAAAATCTGATAGGTCTGTGTATGGAGCAGGAGTTAGTGGCCGGGAACAGTTTGTTCAAGAAGAAAGATATCCACAAGTACACATGGATAAGGATGGCGCATGGTGCAGTGGTAAAGAGAGCACTGATGGATTTTGTGCTGATATCGAGGAGAGTGGTGGAGAGGCTGTTCGATGTGCGGGTGTTGAGGGGGGAGGGTGGAGGAGTGTCTGACCATCTGCTGGTGGAAGGTAGATTAAGAATGGAGCAGAAGTGGAAGAGCAACAAACGAGTGGGAGGAGGAAGAGAGGTAGTGAAAGTGAGTGGACTGAATGTGAAAAGTAGAGCCGAGGAGTTCCATCAGGCGTTGAGGGAAGAATATAACAACGTGAGAGGACAGGACCTGAGAGATGTGGAGGAAGAATGGGAGACGTTAAGGGATGCGTTGCTGAGATGTGCGAAGGTGGGTGGGTGCAGAAGGAAGGTTGCGAGTGGTGGAACGAGGAGGTCAAACTGGCGGTGGCACGGAAAAGAGAAGCGTTTGAGGAAAGGTTGCAGGTGAAGTCGGTGGTGGTTTATGAAAGCTACAAAGAGAGGAGAAACGAGGTGGAGCGGGTGGTGAGGAAAACCAAAAGAGACGCTGATGCATGGTGGGGGCAGACAGTTGTGCCAGAATTTTGAGGAGAACAAAAAGATGTTCTGGAAAGAGGTGAAGAGGGTGAGAAAGGGAGAGACCGGAAAGGAGGAAGTGGTGAAAGATAGAAATAGCCAGTTGTTGTTGGAAAATGGTGATGTACGGAAGAGGTGGGCCGTGTATTTTGATAAGTTGTTGAATGTCGAGGATGACAGAGAGGCTGACATTATTGCTGTGGGTGGTGGTGATCGGATGCCAGTTTTGGGAGAAAGACTTGTGGCGGACATTTCCAAGAAAGAGGTGCAGGAGGCGGTGGACGTGATGAAAGCAGGGAAAGCCTGTGGTTTGGATGGCGTTGTGACCGAGTGCCGAAAGAAGGGTGGACTAACGATTGTTGAATGGTTGGTTAGGTTACTGAACTTGTGTTTTGTGGCAGGCGTGGTACCGATTGAGTGGCGCAGTGCCTGCACTGTTTCGCTATATAAGAGCAAAGAAGATGAAAATGAATGCTGCAACTCGAGAGGTATCAGTCTGTTATGTGTGGCTGGTAAGTTGTACGGGAGAGTGCTGATCAAAAGGATTAGAGACTGAACGGACTGCGCAATTGGAGAGAAACAGTGTGGCTTTAGGAGTGTTAGAGGGTGTGCCGATCAGATTTTCGCAGTGAGACAGGTCTGTGAGAAATACCTTGCCAAAGGAAAGGACGTGTTCTGGGCCTTCATTGATCTGAAGAAGGCATACGACAGGATTAGACAGGGAAGTGGTGTGGAGGGTGTTGCGTTCGTATGGAGTGTTAACAAGTGTTTACAAGTGTAGGAAGACAACAACAAGCCTATTGGCCCAAACTAGGTTGCCTTTCGATAGCAAGAGGGTTGGTTCTGTAGTTGAACGTCTAGAGGCCTATTGGCCCAAACTGGGTTGCCTATGATGGCAAGAGGATTAGTTCTGAAGTAGAACGTTGAAGGGAGCTTCGTGTGCCATTTCTGTTTTTATTTTATGATGGCAAGAGGGTTAGTTCTGTAGTAGAACGTCTAGAGGCCTATTGGCCCAAACTAGGTTGCCTTTTGATTGGAAGAGGATTAGTTCTGAAGTAGAACGTTGATGAGAGCTTTGTGTGCTATTTCTGTTTTTATTTTAACAACAGAAAATGGAACGGTTTAGTTATTTATCGGCGATTTATGTAGAACTTATCGAGCCGTGACTTGGACGTTTCGATTGTATTGCTGTTTACAACCTCCGCTGGAAGTTTGTTCCATTCTTTGACAACTCTATACGTGAAGAAATTGCGCGTGATGGCGAGTGAGAAACGTTTCCCAGCGATTTTGTATCCATTGTTCCTAGTCACTCCGTTTGTATCTAGAGTGAAAAGGCTCGCTCGGTCGACGTTTTCCTTACCCTTCATAATCTTCCACACTTCTATCATGTTGCCTCTGACGCGACGTTTCTCCAGCGAATAAAGATTGAGTACTCAAAGTCTGTCTTCATACGATTTATTCCGCAGCAAGGGGATGAGTTTGGTAGCTCTACATTGAACCTTCTCAAGTTTAATAACGTCTTTTCTAAGGAATGGAGATCAAAATTGAACGGCATACTCGAGATGCGGTCTAACAAATGCATTGAATAACTTGAGCATACTGTGCTGGTTTTTGTACGAGATAGTGCGGGATATCATACTTAGCATTTTGTTGCCCTTCTTAGCCGCATCGTTACATTGCTTGCTGCTTTTCAAGTTGTTACTAATAATGACACCTAAATCTCTCTCTTCGGTGACGGGAATGAGTTTTTTTCCAGAAATTGAATATTTGTGTTTGGTATTATGAGGACCTATGTGCATAACTTTGCATTTGTCTTCATTAAATTTCATTTGCCACTTTTCTGACCAATCAACAATTTTGTTCAAGTCCAGTTGGATCTGCTGACACTCTAGTTCAGTTTACACTTTTCCTCCGATCTTGGTATCGTTTGCAAACATGCTAATGTTTGAGAGTACGTTGCTATCGAGATCGTTAATGAATACTATAGAGAGAACTGGCCCTAACTCGGATCCTTGAGGCACGCCGCTTGTAACATTACCCCAGGGGGAGGAAGCTCCGTTAAGTACAACTCGCTGCCCTCTGTCCGTAAGCCAGCATTTTATCCATTTGTTGAGCTTGCTTCGAATACCGATGCTATGCAATTTACTTATTAGGCGCTTGTGTGGGACTTTATCAAAGGCCTTTTGAAAGTCAAGGTAAATGATATCGATTGGAGATTTTGTGTCGTGGGATCGTGGATATCTGTTGAAAGTGGTGCTGAGTTTCTATGATGGCAGCCGAGCATGTGTCAGAGTGGGAAGCGAGGTGAGTGATTGGTTCACTGTGAAAATGGGACTGAGACAAGGCTGCGTGATGTCTTCCTGGCTGTTCAACCTCTATATGGATGGAGTGGTCAGGGAGGTGAACGTGAGTATGCTGGGTCGTGGCTTGGAACTGTTGGAAGAGAAAGGGCGGAGTTGGCAGTTGAGCCAGTTGCTATTTGCTAATGATACGGCCCTGGTTGCGGATTCAGAGGAGAAGCTATGTAGGCTAGTGTCTGAGTTTGGTAGAGTGTGTGAGAGGAGGAAGCTGCGAGTGAACGTGAGTAAGAGTAATGTAATGAGATGCTCGAGGACTGTCGATGCAAGCAAAATTAGCGTCACCCTAAATGGAGAGCTCTTGGAGGAAGTTCAGTGTTTTAAGTATCTGGGCTCCCACGTGGAGATAACTGAAATAGTGGAAACTGAAGTGAAGGCGCGAGTGAAGGAGGGGCGTAAAGTGTTGGGTGCACTGAAGAGTGTAATGAGCTGTAGGACGTTGGGGGTGGAAGCAATGTCCTACATCTTCCATCCCCAACGTGAGGGTGCTGTTGTCCCAACTGTGCTTTACGGAGCTTTGACTTGGGGGTGAGAGCAGTGGAGAGGAGAAGGTTGAATGTTTTCGAGATGAACTGTTTGAGGAGCATGGCTGGAGTAACGCTGAGAGACCGAATCACCAACGACGTGGTTCGAATCAGAACAGGGATGGTGAAGAAGTTACAGGACAGAGTGGATTCGCGTGTTCTTAGATGGTTCGGGCACTTGGAGAGGATGGATGAAGGGAGATTAGTGAAAAAGGTGATGAATGCGGAGGCGAGCGTTCGCAGGCCTAGAAATAGACCGAAGTTTGGGTGGATGAATGTTGTGAAGCAGGCGTTAGGAAGGAGAGACATGAATGTGGAGGTGGCAAGAGAGCGTGCAATGAACAGGCGTGAGTGGAATATGATTGTGAATGGTTGATTTTGACGCTGCTCTGATGTGCTTTCCCGCCCTTGGTATCCCGCTGTCGGGATGGTCGTGGGTGGGGGGGGCTCGCCATTATGACGCGGCGGGGGTGCACCAGTGAAAACTGTCAGGCCCTGCTGCTGACAACGGATCCTCGGACTGCTTTCGTGACCTAGAGTGTATGTTGCGGGGGTACCGGCCGGACCCTTAAGCACAAAAGGGCTAAGTTGTGTGAGTGTGAGCGTATGAGGGTGTGAGGTGCGCCTTGCCGTCGGCCACCCCCCTTTGTGGGGGATGCGGCCTAGTGTCTGTATCTGTAATAGTTTTCTAATAAACCTTTGCCATTAGAACTAAAGAGTGCGTTTAGGAACCCGCAACACACACTTTGGGTCAATAGTGAGTTAAAAGATCAATGTCAGCAGCAGGGCCTGTCAGCTTTCACTGGTTTACTCCCACTGCGTCATAATTTCAGCGCCCTACACCACCAACTTCCGTCACGTACCTCAAAGAGACGCCGACGTCGGAAACATTCATCCGGGCCGCGCCAAAACTCAACCACACTCCTCTCATGCCTCTCCATTGCACGCCCTCTCGCAACCTCCACGCTGATGTATGTCCTCACTTACCTCTGCCTCCTACCATCGATCTACCCTAACTTCAGTATTGCCATGGGTCTATGCCTAGTCACGTCCGCTTTCATCACTCTTTTCACCAAATACACTATCATCCATCTCCACCATGTGTCCGAACCTTTTTTGAGCATGTTAATCTACTCTGTCCTCTAACTTTCTCACCATCCTAATTTTAATTCTAATAACATCATTATTTATCCTATTCTTCCGCATTTCTCCGGTCATGTCTTTTCTCCAATATTCCTTTTCGATACATTCAACCTTCTCCTATTCTATAAATCAGTTTTGAATGCATCACGCAGCGATTGTCACACAATTTTAATAATGTAAACCCGCATGTCGTTCTTATGGTGTATTCATATTTTTTTTTATGTAAAATTTATGTCGCCCATCCACCCCTTTGTTATCGCACAGTTATGTAGACCCCTCATTACAATATGTTAGTACACTTTGATTTTCCGAACCCATGTTCTCGGGACTTTCTATCCCCGTGCATGCGTGATTTCCACGCCATGTACCTGTTATTTTCCATACTCATGTATTTCTTATTCCCCCACCCAATGTCTGTGGTTTCCCAACGCCATGTAATCGTGATTATTTTCTCAAAACATACGTTATTTATATGAACATAGTTGATACTATTGTGAATAGTGTTTCGCTCCATGAAATCGGAACTGGCGGCCCCTAGAGATGAGCTGCGACGAATTCAAATTGAACTCATGTTTCGTTAATTCAAATAGGTTTTTGATAATGAAGTATATCTTATATTCAAGAATGTAATTATTTTCCCAACCCTGCGTGTTAGTAGTTAACCCATCGCCATGTAGTCGTGATTACTTTCCCCAAATATACTTTTTCTGTATGTACACTCATGATATATACTATGGTAAATAATATTCCGATTCATGAATTAAGAACCGGCGGCCCCTAAGGATTCAAAAAGGGAATTTGATAATGAAGTTCCTCGTCTTGTATTCAGGAATGTAATTATTCTAACAATTGAAAACCCATTGCCAGACGATAGAAATGAATAATTTAATAAAAATATTCTGCTTTTGCAGCACACGTCTCAGCCCCTTCTGATAGTGTTTTGAGCATGAGGCGGTAGTGCGCCGAACACTCAACACCCTTCCTTTACACCGGATTTTACCTCGGATTCACTAGTCCAGTAGATCTTGACACATGAAAACCCAGGTAGCTACTTAGAAAACATTGAACCTTATCCAATACCTCTCTATTGACGTAGACACCGATTCCGCTTTCATCGTCCTTTTTCAAACATATTGTGATTTTGTTTTTACCAATAATAACTTGCACCTTCCTCCTCTCACACACTCTACCAAACTCCCATACTGGCCTACACAACTTCTCCGAATCTGCCACCAGTGCCGCATCATCCACTAACAGCAACTGACTTATCTGCTAACTCCGCCCATTTGTACCTTACGATTCTAACCTCGACCCAATACACTCGTGCTATAATTGAATGAGATTCAAACGGCCGGTTAGAGAGTGGTAATGTACAAAAGAGGTGGGCAGAGTATTTTGATGAGTTGTTGGATATTGATTTCAAAGAGGCAGACATTGTTGCCGTGAGTAGTGGTGCACGGATCCCAGTTTTGGGAGCAAGACTAGTGTCTGGCAGTACTAAGGAAAAGGTGCAGGAGGCGGTAGAAGGTAGATGTGATGAAAGCAAGGAAAGCCCCTTGTTTAAAACGCATTGCTTGTGTGCTCAAAGAGGGTTGAAGTAACGATAATCGAATAGCTGGTGGTGGTATTGAATCTTTTGTGCCGGGCGTGGTGCTTGCATTGCTCCACTGTATAAGAGCAAAGGGAATATAATGAATGCTGCAATCCGAGAGGTATCATTTTGGTATGTTGTATCAGTTAGTTGTCCGGGAGAGTGCTAATCAAGAAGTTTGAAGACATTACGAATGGTGCAATCGGCGAGGAACAGATTGGCTCCATGAGTTATAGAGGGTGTGCTGATCCGATATTTGCAGCAAGAAAAGTCTGTGAGAACTACCTGCGAATGAAGATGATGAGTTCTGGCACTTGTTGAATAAGGAAAAGTCCTGCGATCAGTTCGGCAGGGAGGTGCTGCATGTAGGGGGCTGCGTTTGTTTGGAGTGAGCGCAAATTTGTTGGAAGCTCTTCTGGGTTTTTCGTTGGGAGCAGAGCATGTGCCATAAGGGAAGCAAGATATGTGCTCTGCTCACCGTGAAAGTGGGACTGAGACAAGCCAACGTTATGTCTGGCTGTTCAATCTCTACATGGATGGCGTGATCCGGGAGGTGAGCGCGAGTGTAATGGGTCGCGCTTAGAGCTGTTTGGAGCAAATTGGCGGAGTTTGTAATTGAGTCAGTTACTGTTGGCGGATGATAAGACACCATTGGCAGATTCAGAGGAGAAGTTGTGCAGGCTAGTGTCAGAGTTTGGTAGGGTGTTGGAGGAGGAAGCTGCACGATGATGTGGGTAAAAGTCATGAATTAGGCATTCGAGAAATGTCGATACGAGCAGAATTAGTGTCCTCCTAAATGGAGTTATAGGAGGAAGTTCTGTGTTTCAAGTACCTGGACTTTGGAGTAAAGAACACTGAACTATTGGAAACTGAGGTACAACCGCGAGTGAAGGAAGGGTGTAAGGTGTTGTGTGCACTGAAGTGTAATGAGCTGTAGAACGTTGTGGTTAGAAGCTAAGAGAGAGTTGTATGAAGAAGTAGTTGTTTCAACCGTGCTCTGTGGAACTGAGACTTGGGAGGGGTAAGCAGATGAAAGAAGGTTGAATGTTTTTGTAATGAAATGTTTGAGGAGCATGACTGGAGTGACGCTGAGAGATGGAACAAATAACGACGTTGATCGGATTGGAACAGGGATGGTGAGGAAGTTGGTAGAACACAGTAGATTGAAGTGTTCTAAGATGGTTCGTGTTCATGGTGAGGAGGGATGATGGGAGATTGGGGAAAAACGGGTGATGAAAGCGGTGGTGAGTGGACGTGGGCCTAACCGTAGACCGAAGTTTGGGTAGATGGATTGCGTGAAGCAGGCGTTAGGAAAGACAGACGTAAGTGCGGAGGTAGCGGGAATGCATGCAATGGATAGGCTCTAATGGAGTACGGTTGTGAATATATGAGTTTTGACGCTGCCTTGGTGTACTTGACCGTTCTTGGCGTCTCGTTGGCAGTTTGTATGACGCGGCAGGGATAGACCAGTAAACGGTGTCGGGCTCTGTCTGTATCTGTTCATATTTGAGTGCCGTCAAGCAAAAAAATGAAGAAATTTTTTGCAAGGTACTGGCGATGCTAAAAGATGTGATTGTTCTGCTGCGTTGGACGATGTCTAGTTCTCGTCTATTCTTCAGATGCATGTCAAGCCGCCATCGCGCGACGCTCTGCCTGGCGCTGCAAGCGTAGCCGACGCTCTTGGAGACTCCCAAGCTTCCTAGGCAACCGTATCCAAACTCAATGTCACGACTGCTGCCGCATACCTGGCTAATTCCACCAAGTTCAACTTCACCAGCTCCTCCCTCTTGAGTGACCCACATCAAAGAATGTTTAAGCGCCCTGCGTTAGAGGACATTGATTCTTTGACCGACGCACCCGTCCGTCGGCTCCGCTTTGATGACGACGTTCGAACCGAAGGCCCTCTCTTTGGTGGTCTCTCAGACCTCTTTATCAACAAGTCTCTGTTTCCTGAGGAACTCCAGATGGTGCGAACAATTGCGAATGATGGAAGTGCTCCGGGCCCATCCGGCGAAAGAAATCAAGAGGAATCAGCTATGGATGAACAGACTGACGATGGCGACAGCAGTGATCAGCAGGACCAAAATGACACTCCTTAACATAACAACAGTCTCAGCTAGCAAATACGGTCATTCTGAGTGACCCAATCATGATACATTTTCTTCAATTAATCGAACATATTAAATCTTATATCCTCACACCCTACACAGAGCAGAGGCCTGCAACGCGCTTTCGCGACGTGTGCGGCCAGAATGTCCTACGGATTTACTGCTGAAAATGTAAAGTATGGAGACGAAAAATTTTGCGCTAGAAAGTGACAGGTATACTTCAATTTCAGTCTCGGTATTCTGAACGTATTTTGCAACAAATTTTCAGTGATTCTTCAGAGTTAATTCTAAGCTAAAACTGTGCCATTCGGATGAGCAGAAATTTTATTTGACGAACATAGGCAGTAATATGTTGTTATTCCAATTATCGCTATTTTAAATAGCCATATTCCAAACGTTGTTTCTTCAAATATCAATATTCCAAACATTGATAGTTCCAAGAATAAAGATTTTTAAATATCCATATTTTCAAGTATCGAGGTATTTTAGTGTTTAAAGTATCTGGACTCCCATGTGGAGAAGACTGCACTAGTGGAAACTGGGGTGACGTGGCGAGTGAATGAAGGATGTAAGGTGTTTCGTATACTGAAGAGTGCAATGAGCTGTAGGACGTTGGGGCTGGAAGCAAAGAGAGTTTTGTATGTGGGTATAGTCGTCTCAACTGTGCTCTATGAAGCCGAGACTTTTAGCGGTGAAAGCAGAAGATAAAATTTAATATTTTCGATATGAAATGCTTAAGAGGCATGACTGGTATGAAGCCTAGAGACGGGATCAATAACGACGTTGCTTGAATTAGAACGGGGCTGGGGAAGCAGTTGGGACAAAGTTGATTCGCGTGTGCTTAGATGGTTTGGGCACATGGCGAGGATGGATGATGGAAGACGGTAGAAAGTATGATTAGGGCGGCGGTGGGTCGACGTAAGCCTAGAGGTAGATCGAAGTTCGGGTAGATGGATGTTGTGAAGCAGGCGTTAGGAAGGAGAGACTTGAGTGTGAAGGTAGCAAGAGAGCGTGCAATGGATAGGCACGGGTGGGGAGGGGTTGTGAATTAATTTATTGACGCTGCCCTGATGTGTTTTCCCGCCTTTGGCATCGCGTTGAGAAACGGGATAGTCGTGAGGGGGGAAGCCCAGTTACCATGACGTGGCAGGGATAAACCAGTCACTGTCGAGCTCTGTTGCTGACATTGACCTCGAACCGCACTCATGGCCCATAGTGTGTTACGGGGTCTTCAACCAGACCTTTTAGCGCAAAAGAGCTGAGTTGTGTGAATGTGAATGTCTGAGAGGAGTGTGAAGTACGCCTTATCGTTGGCCACTCCTCGTCCTCCGGGATAGGCCTAGTGTCTGTATCTATCGCTGTCGACCCAATACCTATATCCTCATTGTGACATTTTACGGCACATCTAAGAAATCTTAGCGGTTTCATTCCTAGTTGTGTCTACAAGGAATACTTTCGTCGCCTTTGCTTAGATTTCTACTATTTTTTTCGGGTATTCGTCTTGATCCTGTTTTAGCAAGTGGTTGGAACTATTTACAACTTCCTCGTCAATTTTCTTCCCGAATTGATTGACTCAGAGATAGGTTCTTAATTTAATAAATTATACATCAACTGGCTGGCAATAGGCATAAGATTTTTGTTGATGTGATTCATAGCGCTATAAATATCAACTGATTTGTTGTCTGGGATATCTTGAATTTTCAGACAGAGTCATAATTCTTGCCACCACCGCCATCTGTGCTCGCTCGTTTCCTTCCTCTTGAGATTTGTGCGCAACAGGGTAGTATTTGTTTGACGTTGCCCCCTGTTCTCCGCATCATAAATGGTGTACAAATGTAATATTCTGTTTACGCTAAAACACCTTCATGTCTGTCTATTTATAGGTCTGAAGCTAGAGGTGATATCCTCTCGGCATTCTTCGTCAAGAATTGGACTCATTCTGTATCTTTACCTGGTCTACTTACGTCTTTTATAGCCAAGCTGGTGTGTAGAGTAGTCATGATCGTCAAATTAATGTCATTTGATGTATCGATCTTTGAAGTATCATTATTGGAAATATCGATGGTTGAAGTATGAATATTAGAAACATCTATGGTTGAAGTATCAATATTAGAAACATCGATGGTTGAAGTATCAATAATGGAACTAGCTATGGCTGAAGTATCAATATCGATGGTTGAAGTTTCAATTTTAGAACTAGCTATGCCTGAAGGATCAATATCGATGGTTGAAGTATTAATCTTGGAAATATCATTTATTGAAGTATTAATCTTGGAAATATCATTTATAGAAGTATCAATATCAGACATATATGTTTGAATCATCAGGTCTTGAGAATGTGGTTATCTAAAGTATATATTTATGTGGCATCAATATTTGGAATGCCGATGTATTTTTTGCATGTTTGCATCTAGTAGACTTAAGCTTGGATTGAAACATAACTTATTGTGACAAACGCACGAAAATCGGTGACTAGAGCTGCAACATCCTAGACCATTTTCAGCACGCATTTGATTCACTCCATGCGTTACGTTTTCAGCTGTAAGTTTGCTCGACTTTCTGGCCATGAAGACGTTAGAAAAACACGTTGCAACTCCCTGCACTTCTATAAAAGGTTAGATATAAAGGCGTTTTAATGCAAACTATGCCATCATGCTCAACTGCAATTTATTCACTATTCTCTTGATTGAAAATCTTAGTGATGATAACCCGATTCTTTTTGTCACTTATTTGTTCAATGTTGAGTTTGAGTTTCTGTGTACGTTAATTTATGTTTTCGTGTAAAACACATAACTTGGATGGCCCGTGAACACACCGAGGGTTCAAAATTTATTTGCCGCTCACTATATCAGCATCTTTGGTACGCATTTCTGTTCAGCCAGAGATCCGATCTGTGAAGAAACGTCTTGACTATCGCAATTCTTACTGCTTGCTCACCGTTCATCGGCGTTAATACGTGTTGGACGCGGTAGAAACTAGTGGCTTTGTTCTCTTGTGCTCACGCTCCAACGTAATTCATGAGAACTTTTGACGTGACCTTAACAATTATGGTTGTTGTGGCTGTGTTTTCGAATGCGTGGATCTGATCTATCTGCTGGCTGTAAGCTTTCACTGGAATATGTGGAGGCTGTTTGCACATCGATGAGGTATTTGTTTTGTGGCACACGAATAGTATTGAAAGTCGTATAAAGTCTAGAGTAGCTATATTAGAGTGACGCGCCAAGTATGAAATATTTTTGTGATTCAATATGTTGCATTGATGCAGTTCTATTTGTAAGGACATTGCGCTGCTGAAATTATCAATGTATGCATAATTTTATGTGAATCATTTTATCTCTTCAATTATAACGATGCATAATGTTTTTTTGTGCATTCATAAGATATTTCCCATAGCACTTCTGTACTGATCTTACTATGAAATTTTATATTATTTTTAATGTGATGGCCTCAGAGCCCAAATTGCTTTACTTTTCTCTTTTTTTTTCATTCGGCGCAGTTGGTGGTGGAACAGAGTAGGATGCGGTCGCCCAGTGAGTCTGGTTGGAAACGTGGACTTGGTTTCTTTGAAGCCATCGGCTACTTGAGAACCCTTGGTGGGCCGATAACTAAGAACATTAGGTACATGATTTCAATATTTGATATAACATCTGCTTTCAAGCAGTACCCCCTTGGTGGGCCGATAACTAAGATCATTAGGTACATGATTTCAATATTTGTTATAACATCTGCTTTCAAACAGTACCGAATTCTGCGTTATGCCCATTGATAACTAATTGTTCGTTAAGCAATTTTCTCCAGGTAGTGTATTGTATTTAGTACTATTCATAATAATAAAGCAACAAGTACCACAGATTGTAGAAGGATGAAAAATCTACACATTCAAGGACCTGGCGGCACGAGATGTGTTTATTTACTACAGCGTTGCTTTTGTCTGATGTGCTACAGAAGATTGCATCGAATTTTCAACCGTTACTCTTCCTTCAATCCCTTATCCTCGAAGCACTAATACACTCTTTCAGTCGTGTTTGTCCAAGATTGAAATTTCGGTTTACCTCAATCTGTTATGTCATCAATAAAGCCTATGGCATGTCTTGAAAGTTTCATCGTTTCATTTGAAAACAGATAGTCGTGATGCACTATGCAAGTCACCAGTCCCACGTGTTGCTATGACCTGGCATGTCGTGATGCACTATGCAAAAGTCACCAGTCCCACGTGTTGCTATGACCTGGCATGTCGTGATGCACTAAGCAAAAGTCACCAGTCCCACGTGTTGCTATGACCTGGCATGTCGTGATGCACTATGCAAAAGTCACCAGTCCCACGTGTTGCTATGACCTGGCATGTCGTGATGCACTATGCAAAAGTCACCAGTCCCACGTGTTGCTATGACCTGGCATGTCGTGATGCACTATGCATAAGTCACCAGTCCCACGTGTTGCTATGACCTGGCGTGTCGTGATGCACTATGCAAAAGTCACCAGTCCCACGCGTTCCATGCTATGACCTGGCGTGTCGTGATGCACTAAGCAACAGTCACCAGTCCCACGTGTTCATGCTGTGACTTGGCGTCGCTCTATGGAACGATTTGTCGAGTGGTTAGTATGTAGAGGTCTTTGCAACGTGCCGGTTGAATTCTATTTACCATGCTCAGGAATGAGGTACACATCCAGAACCTACCACGCCGAAGAATGATGAATGGAACGGGCTAATATTCCTGCACTGTAGGCTTAACTGAACTAACGAACTGACTCTACTGCCCTCTTAACACAATCTCTAATATAATCTTTTTCAACTGAATCGTTCTGTATTGCTCACAGGAAGTAACCACGATTCTAGTTTTAACTGATACTGTCCGTCTGGCTCGGAACGTTTTACAGTGTTACATCTTCGGCTGTGAGAACCTCTCGGCTTCTAGGTTCAACAAGAAAAAATATTGCAAAGGTTGATTACTGATTTTACTTGAAGCTGATCTTTACCAAATTTAACTTAGTGAATGACTTCGATTTTACGAAGCAATATTATTCTGCACAAGCTGTAGTACTTAAAGTGAATTTAGACTAGGTCAACGCGTTATTTCTGATAAAGTTCTGACAAACAATGAGCCTACCTCAATTATTTTTCTTCAAATTTTATTGCTGTTACTTGACGTCATGAATTTTTTGGAAAATACGTGACTTTTACTGCAATTTGCCTTTCTGGCAAGTCCTAGGAAGTGTCGCAGTTCACATCATCTATTTATTACATTTCCTTAGAGTTGATCGTTAAGAAATATCGAGAGAAAAGCCGCGGCCGTAGCTAGTATGAGCGCAGGTATCCAGGGCTGCGTGGGCAGAGCTCCGTTGCAGCCGTGGCCGCGACACGTGCTATGGCACACCTGAACGGGCAGACCTGATGAGGACGGCCCCACATCGCAGTCCCACGCCATGTCGGCTGGAGCGCACGACCTGATTACGGTCATCACGGCTCCTGAGGGACAGGTCTTTAGTTAGGGCAGGCTGTGACTGGGGAACTGTCATCTCGCCTCCTGGGAGACAAACATTCAGTTCGAGGTTGGATATGACGACAACACTGTCATTACGCCTCCTGTGGGACAAATAATTGGTTAGAGATTACTAATGACTGTAGCACTGTCATCACGCTTCCTGGGGACCAGATATTCAGTATGGGTTTGGTTTTATCGGAGGCACTGTCATCACGTCCCCTGGTGGTCAGGTCTTCAATTAGGGCTGAAGAATGAGTATGACGGGAAGATGAAGTTTTTCCCCTTGACCTCTTGTATGACTTGGGCACTGTAATCCCGCCTCTTGAGGTACAGACCTTTAGTTCAAGGTAGGGTATGACGGGCAAATATTGTCTTGATCTTAAACGCTTTCTGGTGGAAATGAGGCTTAAATCGAATCTTAGACACTCATTTCGGTGACCATGAGCTTCAACCTCACCTGAGGTGGATGGATGATTATTCATTTTATAGATCATTAACTCTTAATTTTTTTTTATTCCTTGGGCTCTATTATTTTTCTCTGCTCTTTTTTTATGATACATTTCGATGGTACATGGAGCAGGAGTTGGTGTCGGGAACAGTTTGTTCAAGAAGCGAGATATTCACAAGTACACATAGGTAAGGATGGCCCATGGGGCAATGGTGGAGAAAGCACTGAATGATTTTGTGCTGATATCGAGGAGAGTGGTGGGGAGGCTGTTGGATGTGCGGTGGAGGAGTGTCTGACCATCTATTGGTGGAAGGTAGATTAAGAGTGAAGCAGAAGAAGAAGGGCAACAAACGAGTGGGAGGAGGGAGAGAGGTAGTGAAAGTGAGTGGACTGAATGTGAGAAGTAGAGCCGAGGAGTTCCAGCAGGCGTTGAAGGAAGAAAATTACAACGTGAGAGGAGAGGACCTGAGAGATGTGGAGGAAGAATGGGAAACATTAAGGGATGCGTTGCTGAGATGTGCGAAGAAGGTGTGTGGTGCGCGCCGTGTGGGAGGGTGCAGGAGGGAAGGCTGTGAGTGGTGGAACGAGGAGGTCAAACTGGCACGGAAAAGAGCGTTTGAGGAGTGGTTGCAGGTGAAGTAGGAGGTGACTCATGAAAGCTACAAAGAAAGGAGAAACGAGGTGAAGCGGGTGTTGAGGAGAGCCGAAAGGGACGCTGATGCCAGGTGGGGCAAACGGTTGTGCCAGAATTTTGAGGAGAACAAAAAGATGTTCTGGAAAGAGGTGATAAGGGGAGAGACCGGAAAGGAGGAAGTGGTTAAAGATGAAAACGGCCAGTTGTTGTTCTAAAGTGGTGATGTACGGAAGAGGTGGGCAGAGTGTTTTGATAAAATGTTGAATGTCGAGGATGACAGAGAGGCTGACATTGTTGCTGTGGGTGGTGGTGCTCGGATGCCAGTTTTGGGAGAAAGACTTGTTGCGGACATCACCAGGGAAGACGTGCAGGAGGCGGTGGACGTGATGAAAGCAGGGAAAGCCCCTGGTTTGGATGGCGTTGCGACCGAGTGCCTGAAGAAGGGTGGAGTAACGATTGTCGAATGGTTGGTGAGGTTACTGAACTTGTGTTATGGGACAAGCGTGATACCAAGTGAGTGGCGCAGTGCCTGCATTGTTCCGCTATATAAGGGCAAAGGAGAGAGAAATGAATGATGCAACTCGAGAGGTATCAGTCAGTTATGTGTGGTTGGTAAGTTGTACGGGAGAGTGCTGATCAAAACGATTAAAAACTGTACGGACTGCGCAATTTGAAAGGAACAGTGTGGCTCTAGGAGTGGTAGAGGGTGTACCGATCAGATTTTTGCAGTGAGACAGGTCTGTGAGAAGTACCTTGCCAAAGGAGAGGATGTGTTCTGGGCCTTCATGGATCTGGAGAAGGCATACGACAGGATTGACAGGGAAACGCTGTGGTGGGTGTTGCGTTTGTATGGAGTGGGCGGACATCTGTTGAAAACGGTGCAGAGTTTCTATGCTGACAGCCGAGCATGTTTAGAGTGGGGAGCGAGGGGAGTGATAGGTTCACAGTGAAAGTGGGACTGAGACAAGGCTGCGTGATGTCTCCCTGGCTGTTCAACCTCTATATGGATGGAGTGGTCAGGGAGGTGAACCCGAGTGTGCTGGGTTGTGGCTTGGAACTGTTGGAAGCGAATAGGTGAAGTTGGCAGTTGAACCAGTTGCTATTTGCTGATGATACGGCCCTGGTTGCGGATTCGGAGGAGAAGCTATGTAGGCCAGTGTCTGAGTTTGGTAGAGTGTGTGAGAGGAGAAAGCTTCGAGTGAACGTCAGTAAGAGTAAAGAAATGAGATGCTCGGGGACTGTCGATGCCAGCAAAATTAGTGTCACCCTAAATGGAGAGCTCATGGAAGAAGTTCAGTGTTTTAAGTATCTGGGCTCCCATGTGGAGATGACTGAACTAGTGGAAACTACTGTGAAGGAGGGATGTAAAGTGTTGGATGCACTAAAGAGTGTAATGAGCTGTTGGACGTTGGGGATGAAAGCAAAGAGAGGGCTGTATGAGGGTGTTGTTGTCCCAACTGTGCTCTACGGAGCTGAGGCTTTGGGGGGGGGGGGGGG
>SDVV010002396.1:0-23142 GCA_016164225.1 Gammarus roeselii | reverse complement strand
TATATTCAAATATATATATAAATATATATATCATCTACTGTTATAACAGTGGTAAACAACATTTTCGAATAAAAATATATTTCAATTTGTGGACACATAGGTAGAAATCGAAAAGAAAATAGGTCGTTTTGTTAACAGAAAACGTTTACTGTCATATAAAAATTAATACTTATTGCACACGTAACTTATATAGTATGATTCTTTTTAAAGACTGACGCTATACACAAGTCCTGGTTTTAAATACACGTGCGTTTTTGGGATGACAGTCATTTATTGACTCACAGCTGGAGTGTGGACGATAAGTTTTTCTTAGCTTACGTTCATCCCTGTGAAATTGAATACATAATTATTGACCAGTTAGATTGGAGCTTATGTCTTCGGTTCGAATACTGGTTTCAATTTTATGCAAAAAAAACTACCTAGAACGAGCAAATACATAAATGTTATAACACTGAAATTCAAATCATAAATAAGTTTTGTTTAGCAGAGTGACTGACACATAGACGTGACTGCCTTTTGAATTCGAGATTTTGTCTATCAGAAAAATTACTTCACACATGAGGAAGGTTGAATAAAAGGAATAAAAGAGACACCTTTATCCAATCTCTTTATAAAAAAATTGTCGGAATTTTTGGGCAAGTCCATGCCCCTCATCAGCGATAAAGTTAGAAAATAAACAAGAACCTAAAACTGTAGGTCAAAAATAAATTTGGTTCGAAGAACAAAAAAAAAGAGCACACATCCTACCAAGCAACACGATCTGGAAGCCAGTAAAGATACATTACTATGCAGAGCCGTCCTATTGAGTTGAATATGGAGAAGGTAAATTATTCATTATGTGCCTCCCCCACGTATACCTGATCACAACTACTACACGGAACAACATAAGTACCACAAGTTAGATCACTTAGTAGTTTAAGTTTGGAATAGACAAGTGTTTTTTTCAAAGAATCGCAAGTTTTCTGAACAGTCGTGGTATGGAAGCTTTTAAATAGAGGCCGAATAGAACAAGATGCAGAAATATAGGGCAGGACTAGAACATTGGGTTTATCGGTCTCAATAATACTGTCTTGTGAGGGGTAAAATAACTTCGCTTGGCTTGTGGGAGAGCTCTATTAATTAATTTAGCTGGACATGCTAACTTTTTAAGTGAAATTTTAATAAAACCTATATCATCAGCTAAAAATTGAGGGTCACACAATCTGTGTGCTCGAAGAAAGAGGGAGGTGGCAGTAGCCTTTTTAAACGTGTTCTGGGTGCCACGAGTAATAGTGCAAATACATAGCGAAATGAGTGGGTTTTCTAGAAATTGGAAATCTAAAATATTGGGTTGACCGGTGAACTAGAGTGTCATGAAAGGCTAATTTGTTGTCTTGCTCCCACTCAATAGTAAATTTAATTGATCGAGATAGCTTGTTCAAACGGCTAGAAAAATCGTCTATAGGTTGTTCGCACAGACAAAGTGCAAAAATATCGTCCACGTAACGAAGCCAATATGGGGCTGGATAGGTAAGGTAAGTAACAAGACTGACTCGAAATATACCATGTATAGATTGGCCAGAACTGGTGAGAGTGGACTACCCATCGCCACACCAAATATTCGTTTATAAAATTTATCTCCCAACCGAATTTATTTTTGACCCACAGTTATAGGTTCTTTTTTATTTTCTCACTTTGTCGCTGAGGAGGGCATAGACTTGCCCGAAAATTCCGACAATTTTTTAGTAAAGGGATTAGATGAAGGTAGCTCTTTTATTCCTTTTACTCAAGATTTTGTGATGATACACGTTTTATATTAAACCGTAAGTCTTCGCAAAATCCATTTTTTTTATGGTGATACCTCGAAAGCTGGTATTGCATTTGTATAATACTTCCACGTGCACAGTTTATGCTTGTACAAATGTGATAGACACCATAAAACAGTTTATCACAATTGTAGGTCTTTAGGGTGATAAAGGCAGAGCAGAACGTGCCTGCCCTCCTGCGAGCTCTTGACCTCATAGTGTTATACTTGAAAAATGTCGATAGAGAAGAATTATTCAATAAACTATTCAGATTTTAGAGATCATACAAGAACACATTTGCCTCACGATAAAATGCAGCTCGGAACTCAACCACATCCCTGCATAGTAGATAAAGTTTTCCATGTCAAAGGATCGCTTGAGTTAAAAAAATACATACAGCAATTATAAAATAACACTAAAAACCTATTGAAATCAAAACTCCACTACAATTTACAATACATTCACATTTCTATCACAATTCAGGTATAATACAATCATGATCGCAAGCCTTAGATAGTTTTGGTTTGAGAAAATGATAAGCAACTCCGAACAGAGTTATCATATAAATGACCTACTGCTCAAAGCAGGCGAAATCCAGTAACATATATTTTTAGGTCCTCTGGAAGGATCCATGGATTATTATTCAAACAAATATGCATTTGCCCATAAGTTTTCTCAAGAATCTCAAATGTTTTTATAATACGACGTTCGTATTCACACCCAGAACTATTATCGGGAAGAGCGTTTCTGTCAAGCACGACGCAACATATGAGCAAATGCACATCAGTGTGCTACTATAAGGTAATACAAAGTTGTGATGGTCTGGATATCTGCTTCCGAAATATCGGAGCATCTGTATATCTTTGACATCCGCATCCACTCTGCATTGCGTCACCGTACAGACATCCATTTTCGCATTCGCGTATGGAGGACGAGGATATTATGCGTAAGTGTGGGACAAAACTTAACCAGGTGCCCTTATTACTCGTCAAGCCTAACACAGTAATGGCAAACGACTCATTGGCAGGCTGAATAATTTTCATAAAAAATAATTTTCATTTAGCAGAGATCGTCAAAACAGCCCATATATGGTAATCATGAAGATCAAGGTAAAATCCCTTTGGAGGTTGTGATTTTCGCAATCAATGTCGATGGAATTGGTGAAACCATGAGAGTCACTTCCAAGATCTTTTCCTGTACCATTGAAATCGGGATTGCAGCGATTTAACAGTGAAACAAAAATCAAAACGGCTGCCGCTGCTCATTGCTTTGTTTGCAGACTCACTACACTGTGCTATGTATGCGGACACAGTGTAGTGCCTGCCCCAGGTTTGAGGGTTGACGATGATAGGGCAATCCTTGCACACATTCTCATACTTTGACGCATCAGTTCACACCGTAAGCGGTGTGAACTGATGTAGTAAAATCTCAAAAAGACAATGCAAAAATATTCACCTTCCTACATAATATATAAATCAAATCTTTATTTTAAACATCCTGGAATTATATTATTGACTTATACTTATATATGAGCTTGCAATTTTCTATCAAAATTATTCCGTACAGATGGTAACACACTCTGGTGATGACGATTGCCAAATTTGTTGATCATAACGTACTCTGGACACTCGTACATAATTCAATTCACATCATATGGCGACCGAGATATAAACTCATTGGGTGATATTTCAACGAGCATATTTTCTTTCAAATGGGGTGCGTTCGAACTGCTCGGAAAAAAATATCTATAAGGCAAACAACGGAAGATTCATTTATTATGTTATTCAAAGGTTGCGTCATAAACAAAATAAAATTTATGATCAGAAAGAGGTCTGTGAGAGATGTTCTCATGTTGTTCACTGTAAAACCGTTCTCAGTTACCATTTAAATGCTCTCGGAAATTTCATTTCGCTATTTTCATGGATATTAAGACGAATATCACAAAATACAAAGTGATATTAAATGGATCTTTATGAAACAAAGTTTGAGGCATGTGACTGTCTATGCTTATTGCAAAGAGATCAACGTACTGCACTAAAACATTTTGGGTTACTGTTATTCATTGCGTTGAATAAATGGGACTCTCGTTGCGTTAGTATGCGGTTGTAAACATGATGCGAATTCAAAGGTGAGCATTATGACAAATTTCGGATGCGGGGATCAAAAACATGGATGCGAATGCGTTCATACGACCAATTATTACCTTCACCATATCCTTCATTCCAATGTGCAAGTTCAGTTTCGTAAAAAAGTTTCACGATTTCAAGTGAGCACAATTGCTAACGCTGATATTTATACTCTTATTGTACTTGTAACTCAAGTGAAACATTTGATGATCTATTTGACAATAACAATATGAAGGGATAAACGCTGTTTGGTTCAATATAATTTTACTTCCATCAGTCCATCGAAGCTGATAAAACAAGCGCTTAAGCAAGCACTTCATTGGTTTTATAATTCAGTCATGACAATCTTCTCGTTTGTATTTTTTCGCTTCTTGTTGCAGCATTGCCCTGCCGATGGTGACTCCATACCCACGTGGTCAATAGCGACTCCCGGGGTGGTAAGGTCCACAGTACTTCTCTCTTACTGCTCGGCGAACACAGCCCGTGATCCCACGTTGCAGGGACAACTGGCAAGGCGTCTCGCCCCAACGTAAAGAATAGTAAGACGACACTCAAGGCAGGTTCTGAGATCGTCATGCCTGCTACCTTATTATGGGTACCTGATGATGTAGCTTCTTGATAAATCTTCTCATCTGTTCTCAAACACAAGCGATTTCATTTATTATTTGAAAATGAATGGATTGTTTAACATCCATCAAATTGAACTTTCATAAAACACATATTTCCTGGCTATCAGGAAATTCTTCTTCGTGGCCACGTCCATGTCCTCCTCCTTCTGACTTCGCCAGAGCTCAACTCAGAAGGTAGCTATATAAAGACACCAACTTACGGACGATTGACCACCACGTCACAGTGATATGATCTTGCTTAGAGAAATGTCTAAACACACATAACCAAGAGGGACGATTCAATACCTGCGTCACTTACCGTAACTTAATTACAGTATAATCTTCAAGTCTCCGATGTCGAAATACTTTGAACCAATATGTAAGCAGTCGGCTGCGGTAGCTGTTAAAGTAGCCATTGACCAACTAGCAACGCAATGAAATCGAGTATTAACAAAATACATGACTGCCAGCCATGTCTTGTACCGTGTGGCATGAAGCAGTGAAATATTGTCTAGTTAAATTTAATGGTGAATAGGAACGGTTTCACAGCGAATCAAATGAGAACATATATCGCGGACCATTGCTACCTTATACAGACGCAGGGCCGCATTCTACCTTGTAGAGTGGCCGACGTCAAGACAAGGAGCTTTTGCACTCAATCTGCACCAACCTCTAACACGCATATTATCCCCTATCAGGAACGTGAACTGATAAATTCACATCGGCTGAAGAGAAAATGAATTTTCATTTTGTTATTTATTTATATCTTGACTAAAAATTTGTAATTATACTACTGGTTGATCTTTTATAGTAGTAATTACATATTAGTCGTGAATATTGCTCATAATTTTTAATCATCCAAAATTTCGGCTGAGATACATAATATTTTCATCTGCAAATCGAAGGGGGAAGGTCAAGATGGTTTAACGTGGTTTTCCTGCCAGCTCTATGCATTCCGTATTTATTTTTGGTTGTTACCATGGACTTCATAAAGAAGTAAGACGTGGGTGGAAATCTTTGTAATAATGATTTGACGTTAAAGACTCGACGAACGCAGGTGTGTTTCGAGTGCTCAGTAAAAGTTGGTTATGTTAGGGATTATCTGCGCGTGTCAGTAAATTGAAAAAAATGATCACTCTGAAGGACATGATGGAACAGTAAATTCTTGTTATATTCTGATCTATTTGGTGAGCCTTTGCTTCTGGTTTTGCGTATCGACTGACGGAGGCTATGATTATCTTGACCACCAACTCGGTCCCGTTATGGGAAGATGTCCAACATATATTTTCGCATTACGCACAAACAACATATTTTGATCAAGAAAATACTTAATTTCAATAAAAAAAATACTGTTCTCTCACAACTCTGATTTTGGCTGGTAGTAAATTCTGATTCTATTTGTTGCTCTTCTTGCATGTGATCTGGGCTAAACATAAGATTCGAAATTTTACATTTATCTAGGACACAAATCAGCACACAATTTTGAACGGGCTGTGTTACCACGACATGGACTCATGAACAATTTTCACAATTATCGTGAAATTCAGTTTCTAAGTAATCGAACGTCGGCTTCACTCATAGAATTCAATCTATTATCAACAACACACGTGCGAAGGCTGCTAGAAAGACTGGAGAACCAGGAAAGTGTTCGAAAAACAACCACTTATAGCCAAACTTACGCCTAAAAAGCAGTTAGGACGGTTGGGATATCGCAGAGTCCACTAGTAAGTTGGTGATCATCGTCGAATTATACATGTGGCACGAAAACAATTTCAAGATAATTCACAACTCAAAGTCGAGCAGTGGCCAGACGCAGGGATTCGATCAAAAAGCCAGCCGTAGGGATTCGAACCAGACAGTTAGAGAGCTTTGCTATTGGTTTCCGCCAAGTGGAATCGCTCTAGTGGATCGGAAGGCCCCCTCAACCTCACACTTTAGTGTGCTGACACATTGATCCTTCTAAAAACTTCCTCGACCTGAAAGTTATTTTACTTCATGATATCTTTATTCAACATTTTTTTAGTTCGCTTATCTCTCAAATTTTCAGTGCTTTTGATAAATAAATACAAATACAGATAGGACGAAAGTCCGAATCTCCCAGAAGACGGGTGCCTGACGCCACGACGCTGCTCGTACCTCCCCCATGCCCTCGCACCAATTCCAAATAGTTTCCTTCCAACGCAAGAGGTCCACCAGGACCAGGTCAAGAGTTAAGTGTGAGATCAGCATCAGCAGCAAGATCCCAATAATTTTAATTGCTTAACCCTTGATGCGTCAAAATTACTCGGCCCTCCCTCACACACGTCCATCAAGCTTCTCAACATGACGTCAAGGGGAAAAGTGGAACCGGGCAGCATACAATTTCATCCAATAACATTCGTTCTACACGCACGTTTTTTCCTGAGCCTGCTTCCCACCATACATGTCCACCCAAACTTCTGTCTATCTTTTGGTCTCTGCCATCTAGCCTCCGCTCTCAGTGCATTTACACCAATCTTTCATCATCCATTCCCACCAAGTTTCGAACCACCTTAAAACAGGTAAATCTACTCAATCATCCAACTTCCTCACCATCACCCATCTCTCCGCATCACTCCTGCATTCCCTCACACATATCTGCTCTGGAAACTGTTCATCCACGTCTCAGCACCGAAGAGCACAGATGTGGTGACAACTACCCGTAACGCAGCTCTCTATTTTCTTTTGTACCCAATGTCCTACAGCTCATTACAGTATTCAGTAGACCCAACACTCCAAACCCTTTCCACACTCCAATCTCTCTTTAGTTTACACTTTTTTAGTTCCCCCAGCTCCAGAGCCCAAGTACTTAAAATACTGAACTTCCTTCAATAACACTCCGTTCAGACACACTGAATACGATCACATCGTCATTCCTCATGCGTTTACCAGAATCAACTGTCAGTTTCCTCCTCCCACACACTGCACAACTTCTTCGAATCTGCCAACATCAAATGTCTCAACTGCCTACACCACCCATTTGCTCCTAACAAAGTCAAACATCGTCCCAGTAGACTCGCGTGCACCCGACACTTAGTCTCTGTTCCACTTTCACTGGGAATCAAGCACTCACCTCCTCTCTTACTTTGAAACATGCTCTGCTGCCAACATACAAAAAGTGGACTTTTCAAAATAAATCTCCGTCGACTTCATACAAACACAGCACCCTCCAGAGCGTCTACTCGTCAGCAATTATGAAGTAACAAAATACATTATTTCATACTCTAAGGTAGTTCTCATAGACTTGTCGCGCTGTATAAGTCTGTTTTGCACACCCACTAACCCTCTTGAAGTCACACTCTTCCTCGCTAAACGTGTTATCCGAACTTTCTCTATTACACTTAACTAGTGTTCACTCGTTCAAGTTTCTCAACTCAAACAACAAAGAAATGCATTCTGCTCGCTGCATCCATTTTACTATCATTGGTCCTCACACATCGGAACATACAAAAACCTTCGCCACTCAATTGTCTTCTCACCCGATACAAACACAGATTTAGTATCACCATCATCTTTTCGATTATAGTAAGTCAACTCTTATTCAGGCACCTCTTCCGTAGTAATGCCAGCAACAATTCTTGCTCATTAATCCGGCTTCCGTGCACCAACAATGTCAGTATCACAGATATCATCAGCATTCAACATCTATTCAAAATTATCAGTCCACCTCTTCCATTCATTATCACTGTTCAACAGGAACCGGTCGTTTACTCCATTATCACCTGCTCCGTGCCCGATCCCCCTTCATCGCCCATCTCCAACTGTCTCCCGAATATCTTCTTGTTTTACTCAAAAAATTTGCCCAATCGAGTAAACCAATTAGCATCTGAGTCCTTGTTTGCTTTCCTTACCATACGAAACCCTTTATTCTCTGTTCTCTGTAATTGTCGTAGACCCCCACATACATCGCCTGCAACCATTCATCAAAAGATATTACCTTCTGTGCCACCACTCCTTCGCCCTGCTTCACACTAAAACCGCATCCCTGAACGCATTCCCTTGACCATGCATGCCTTCTTATAATATCATGTATCACCACCGAATAAATATAATTAGTCTAAAAAATCATTGAACTATAACTCAACAACGCAAGTTTTGCATGTCCTTACAGGCGAAAGTGATCGAAGAAACACTAGTTTGCCAGTCTAAGGAAAGATATATTCAGAGAACCCTATTGTTGAGGATAACAATCAGCGATATCTATTGTATGACTAGTCTTCCCTTAGAAGCACCATTTTTTGTATAAGGGCGAGGATGAGGTGCCATGAGGGCGGGCCTGAAGTACAAAGAGGTAGTCAAAATATATACGTCCAAAAAATGTTCGAAGATGTGGTGTTAAGTTTTCACTTACCATGTCATAATAATGAGTCACGACTGAGTTGGAGATGTTTTCATAGTATCTCAATGCGTCAATAAACTGAAATACTTTCAAATATTTTTTAACAGAACAGCACGTACTTTTGTAATCATTATTCCCCTCCCCCCTCCAAATAAAAAACACATTATTGCGTCAACCACTTATAGCAACAGCTGCAGCATATGTCCATGCGACACTGCACAATTGGCAGCAATTTAGTGCTTGTGCTTCATCCACTGGCCCTGAGCGTTTGACAGCTCTGGACGCTCTGTCAAGGCACGAGAGCTTGAGTCTCGTGGCTCATTACAATATACAGGTTTAAGCGTACGAAAGCTCTGGACGATGTCAGTACATGAGAGCTCCGACATGTGCCTCTTACTTCAATTACACACAAGGATTCTACCACTCCGAACACTCTGCTAAGGACTAAGAGCTAGGACCTCCTTCCTCATCCAACAGCAAATACCAGAGAGCAAGAGCATCGTGCCTCATTTGCTGGCTCTTAGAGCTCGATAGCTCTAAACGTTTAGTCAATGGCTGAGAACTTAGGCCTCGTGACTTATCTTCTGCCTCTCGGCGCTCAACATCTTTCTTTGCGCTGCCAAAGTTCAAGAGTTCGAGCCTCGTGCCGCATTTACAGGTTCTGAGCTTGCGACACCTCTGGAAGATCTGCCATGGCCTGAAAGAAGTGGCCTTGTGCCTCATCCGCTGGTTTTGAGCTCTCGACAACTCCGGAAGACCAATCATGGTAACGAGGCTGAAGGAAAGGTGGCTGCGTCACAGCTGTCAAGCTATTATCTGGTGGTAATCTGTGTGTGATGTGGTGCAGCTGACACGATCGGACGACCAGCTGCATTCCCTGGCCCTAGACAAATTGAGAAAAGAATGTCATGTCAGCAATTATTATCTGTGAACAAATTATTTAGCATAGCCTGTTGCAGTTAGAAAGTCGCAATAATTTGTAGCTATGTCTACCGTACGTATTTCGCACTTTTGTGCCTCATTACCACTTTGTACTAGTCAGAGAACATCTTAACGTGGATTTGTCTACAAAACGGACTTGTGTCTACGCAGCGCAGACTTGGTCCCGTATTTCATGTGGACCTGCGGCCTAGGCCAGCCCAGTTCATGACCCGTGTAGCTTGTACATCACAACTCTTGACCCGTGCATCCCATAGACGTTCGACTTGTTCAGCGCAGCTTCTGACCCGTGTCGTGTGTTAAAGACATAACTGATTTCACTATGTCAATACCTAAATTCTGAACCCACACGTTGCACGCGCCATTTACATGTACTGTATATCCACATGCAGAGTCTATAGCGGCTTGGTGGCTCGTTTATTTTTTATAGTCGATTGGCCTTTCGCATTGAACTCGTTTCCGAATGTAGCGCGGTGATTGCAATATTTTTTTTTAAATCTTGTATGACATACTGATCATGACACATCATCTCTATGAAGAGAGATGTTGCCGTGAGCACCGTTCATGAGTGACAAAACATTAGTAATTAAAATGATTTTTTTTCCATTGTCCAACGTCACCAGCGTTGGTTAGCAGGTTTGCTGAGCAGTGGGATTTTTGTTTCATATCAAATTTGTCACGATATGTTGGAATTGACACAAACTATCTATCTATCAATGGGATCTCCTCTTTTTCAGACCGTCTATAATGGTGTCCATCTTGTATTTATTGATATGTGTCAATTTGTATTTCGATCGCAACATGCACTAGCGATCTAGTTTGGCAACGTTTTCATGTGGTTCATTTCCTGACTCGTTGGCTCTTTGATTCCCACAATTGATATTTTCTCGCAATATCAACTCTTTCAGGATACTCTCTTCCAATCATATCCCGAGGTATTCATTTATTTTATTCTTGACGTTACCCGATTGTTTTTTTCTTACTAAAAGACTGTTCAACGTGACTAGTGTAGATGACATCTAAATAAGAATAATGTGCATTAAACATAATAATGCCTATTTTCTGGAAAACAGTCGCTCCAAGCTACTTAGGACCCCGTTAATATTTGGCGAATAAAAGTTATTCTACTTGAAACATGATTTCATAACCAGATTTTGTCGAACTTCTTTCACGTGCATACCCTGGATTATTACGTTATTTTTTGGATGAATAAATTCTACAGTTTAAAAACATTGCAATGGCAATCCCAGTAACAGAATGGGGAAGCATTACAGTACTGCAACAATACATGTTTAGTCCCTTGTTCTACACTGCCTGACGCTTGCGAAGTCCATTCTTTGTTACACCGCCGCTTCTTTAAGTTTGTCCGTTAGAAGTCGGTGGGATTCGGCTAAACGAACATGTTTGATCACTTGCTGTGTTAGGTAACACTTATATTGTATACTCAGAACTAATATTTATGACTAATTCATCCCTGATGCATCGACATACATCATATACAACCGCATGGGTAATTTTACATTGGGATATTTATTTAATGATCTTGGACATTGTTTTTATAGTTTGTTTATATCCGCGCTTATCAGTACCCCACCATTGATCGGGAGATGCCTTTGGAGCGGGATGTTAACTTGCAAATGTTCGTGTACGCTTTGACGATGACATATGCTTACTACTCTGCCCCAATCCTAGATGCAAATATTAATCAATGATAGTACTTCCTTCACGCGCTGTCATGGTTATATGGTGTGATTTACTGTGGCCAAAACCCATAAACGAAGTAGTACATGTCCTCGGTTGGTTCCTCGGTTTCTTTACATATTATTTTGAACGACACTCTATACGATTAGAATTCGAATGTAACTTGCCCAAGCACTCAACAGGGTCACGGTACGTGAAAAAATAATGAATGTGCTGGCGTATTCGTGATGTCTTCTTGGCGGCGCCGAGCTGCTGAAGTCATTCTATGTTGAACGTTGCGTGCCGCAGTGGACGAGAACAGCTGCAGTTATCGGCCCGGCACTAACCTGATCAGTGGAGGTCTGTCAGGAGATAAAAAACAATTCCCAAACTATTATCATCAAAGGCCGGCCAGTGACCCGCGCAGAGCAGCTTCCTGACCCGCGCTATGCAGCTGACTGGTTCGTCAGGTGTAGACTCCTGACCCGTGAAGTACAGACTCCTTTCTCGAACATTGCGGCCCTCTGACCCATGCAGTGCAGCCCTCACCTGTGCAGTACAGCCTTCTGGCTCGTGTGGTGCAGTCACTTGACCAGTGAAGTACAACATTCTGGCCTTTGCATTACAAGCCCCCTGTCACGTGCATTGTAGCTCTTCCAAGCTTTGCGTTGCTGCTACCTGACCAGTGCATTTGTGGTTCTTTAACCTGTGCGTTGTAGCACCCTGACTCTTGCAGTACAGCCCATTGACTAGTGCATGGTAGACTTTTGACCCGTGTGTTGTCACTTTCAGACACTTGCAGTGCAGCCCGAGACACGCTCAGTTCAGGCATTGATCCGTTCTGTAGAGCTCACGGATCCTTGTAGTGCAGTTTCTTGACCCGTATAGTTAGGCCCCTAACTGTGCAGTGCAACACATTAACCCGTGATGTGCAGCGCCATGACTTATGCTGAGCAGTCTCTGACCCATGCAGTGCATACTATTGTCTCGTACAGTGCACCCCCAAAACCTATGCGGAGCAGCCTCTGACCAGTGCAGTGCAGATCCCGGATGCGATGTATGAGAACAAGTCCACTAACAATGTGAGCCCTCAACCTTCTGCCCAAGAGGCGGGTATCTACAATGCTGTCTGTTTAATCCCACCACAATGCTGCCTGTTCAATTTCCAGGATATTTTCAATAATGTCACAGGGATATACGATGAAACCAAAACTGTCCACCTTATTTATCTTGACTTTCAAAAAACTCTTGATGAGGTACCACATGAGAGCCTACTGAGAAAAGTTGAGGCGCTTGGCATAACTGAAAACGTGGCCAGGTGGCTCCGAAATCCGCTCACGGGTCGCAAGGAACCGGTCTGTGTAGAACGAGGAAAGTGAGTTTGCTATGGTATCATCAGGAGTAGCCCAGAGTATTGTTCTTGTGCCTGTTCTCTTTACAATCTATATAAATGACCTCGACACTATCATCGATGGCAAGTTATCAAAATATGCTGATCACTCTAAACTCTGCCACAAAGCGGACTGTGAGCATGATCGCCTTACTATGAAACGGGATCTTAATGAACTAGTGGAATGGTCTGATATGTGGTAAACGAACATTAATATTTAAAATACACTGTTATGGATGCACTGCTTACATATTGGCATACCATGCATATGACTGGTATAGACCTACAACGACACCTTTGGAAAAAAAGAGGAAGCTAGCTACAAGATAGCAATAGAGTAATGGCTCTATATCCAGAAACTTCCATTACAAGTCCAGGAACATCTAGCTTCCATTTTGTACATCACTCGTCAGTGTTCAATTTGAATTTGATGTACAGTTTTGGTCCCCTCACCTAAGAGGTGGTATTGACAAAATGGAACACGTTCAACGCCGAGCAACATAAATGATTCTGGAACTGGGAAATTGGGCACTGCAGTGTATAAGTTGACCTCGAAGCTTGCCCAAGATCCGATTTGAGTGGACGGGCTCCTCTAAGCCCACGATGACAATCAGAGGACCATTTAGCGCAATACGCTATATATTGTAACCGACCTTGACAATGGGAGGAGCATTCATCACAGTGCATTTTATAACTGTTCTAGACTGTGAGATCAACCTTCATTGCAATGCGTCTTATAACGGAACACGTCTATGAAATGGATATTTAGCGCAGTGTGTCTTAGCTCCACATCAAAGTAGATAGTATGTCACCATTAAGCAAGTTTTTTGGGGGTCTTACGAGTACCTCCCCTCGGCAAAAGTTGGTTGCGCTCCTGGATATAGGGGTGCGCGGAGTAAATTTTTGAGGTGTCAACGGATTTTGCACACTCTTCTTCCCAAATCGTAAATTTTTGGATTCGGTCAATGTAATGGTTAGGAAGTATATTATTTCTTAGTGTGTCCGACAGGGGTCGCTGTATATCTCGGACATTATAGTTGTATGTTAAGACAATTACTCTTGTGGTAAAGTTAGTTACTGATGGTACATAGAGACCGCCCTGGACGGGTGGGGAAGAGGGTAGGGGAGAAGGAAAGGGGAGGGGGTCAGACGCATAGGGTCACCAAGGAGCAATTTTTTGTGATTCGGTCAATGCAATAGTTAGGAACCATATTATTTCTTAGTATGTCCGACTTACTCGCTGTATATCTCGGACATTATAGTTGAAGGTTGAGACAATTACTCTCGTGGTCAAGTTAATTACTGATGATACATTGAAACCGCACGGGACGGGTATGGGGCAGGGTAGGGGAGGAGGAAAGGAGCGGGGGTCAAACGCCTGGGACGACAAGGAGCAATTTTTTGTTTATTCGTCCAATGTATTTGTTTGGATGTATGTTATTTCTCAATGTGACCGACTTAGTCGCTTGGACATTGTTCTTATATGTTTATTTAGTTCTATTCTGGTTCATTGCTAACGGGGTGTGTCGGCACATAGAGACAATTACTCAAGTGGGTCTCAATTTAGCTATGACAATTAGCGATTTAATCTCAAGATGTGTGGTCGTTACGAGTTTCTGAAAGAAAATGATAATACATATTAGGACGAGCTGTTAGTATTGGATACATTTTAATAGGGTACTTTTTATATCGTATTATATGGTTTCACAGGCCCTCATGTTATTTCAAATGTTTTTATATTCATCGAACATATTTGTTATTGAATGACCAACTACATCAATTTGACAAATGGATGACCTTCAAGCAGCTGCACAACCTATTGATTGACCTAAGCATCGACCCTCTCGTTACATCAGACATGAAGACGGCCGCCACCAACCCCACAAAAATACTCCTCTGTAACGGGCGGGCTCTGACGGCATATATGACGTTCATCTAAAACACTAACGTCCACGCGCCGTTTTACCCTTTCAGCTTTTAACAAACAATTGAAAATCGTACTCATGCAGGAGCCAAAACTATGTCCTCAGAGAACCTGCCTCATACGTCCTATTTCTCATCCAAATCCATCGAAAATTTTAGAGAGACAGGTTCCAAAGAAAATGGATGCCCATATTTTACGATATACACAATACGGTTTCAGGACACGACATTTCACTTTAATGTGAATAGTGTTCACAAAAAAATGAGATGCGTTTGAATAAGAACTAAATCCAAATATCGAGAGGTGAACATAAATGGTAACATTTTGGATTGATCCAACCAATTTAGTATATATCGTATCTAATACGAAGAACCCGGGTGAAAAACTCAGAGGCGAAGAAAAAAATATAACACACATCACAAATTCACGACACAATATCGAAAATATAAACACGACATGGTTACTCTATATAGAAGCGAGACATACCAACCTTATTGGAGACACGACTTCAAATCTTATTACACAGATCGAACTCCAAAGTACACTGTTCTCGGAAAGGAGGATGCATCCACCTTATATATGACTACATGTCTGGGAATGCATGACGTCATTACCCCTCCTATTTTCTCAACCAAACTATGAATAAATACCTTCCGTAAATGCTCATGTGAATTAAGACCGTAAAATACAAAAACCTAAATATTTCGGTTTCACGCACCATCAATCTACGGATGTATCTACACCGCAGATCTACAGAAAAAGGATACAGATGAGACGTGGATAATTTGCTAAGGTACCCCGTAAAGATGCGATCTCGATCTTAGGCGACTCGCTAAACGACACCGACGTATATAGATCGAGCTATTGCGGTCACATGGGTTCAGTATTGGAAAAGTAAGTAGTGCTTGAGGCAGAAATATTACGAGTACACTTTCGCATGAAATGATGAAAGCCCGTCCACATCAAGAGGTTTTATCCTGTAGATGTTAATAAAATGTTAAAATCCTTATAAGTTCGTGTATAGATATATATTCATAAATTATAATGATAATTTTGTCTCATTGTCTACAGAAAAAAATCATCTGAAAAATACGTGAACGTATCTGCAATTATTTGTTCGTAACATTGTATTAAGACAAAACTCTGAAAAAATATATATATATTTAACGGTAAAAGCGAGTGGATTTTATCAAACAATATCAACCGTGCAGTAAAATATAATGTTTATAAAACGACTCCTATTCAAATGTATCCTACACTAGCAACTTTTCCAATATGTAGCCTCATTTCTTGCATAACTACATCGAATATCCTAAAAAATCAGTTTTGAGTAGTAAAAGTTTTTATTCAAATGAGTCATTCAATAACAAATATGTGCGATCAATATAAAAACCATTGAAATAACAGTTTCTTTCCAAACTCGAAACGATCACACATCTATAGCTAAACTCACTAATTGCCATAGTTAAATTGAGACCTACTGTATGTGGTTACAGACCTCATAAGCAATGAACCAGAATGAAACTAAATAAACCTATAGGAACAAAGTTCAAGCGACTAAGTCGGTCACATTAATAAATAACATATATCCTCACGAATACATTAGCCCAATAAACAAAAAAATGTTCCCTGGTGACCCCATGCGTCTGACCCCCTTCCCTTTCCTTCTCCCCTACCCTCTTCCTCACCCGTCCCGGCGGTCTCTATCTACCATCAGTAACTAACTTTACCACATGAGTAATTGTCTTGACATACAACTATAATGTCCGAGATATACAGCGACTAAGTAGGACACACAAAGAAATAATATACTTCCTAACCATTACAGTGACCGTATCAAAAAATTTGCGTCTTGCGGAACAGGGCGTGCAAAATCCGCACCTCTAACTTGCTGAATGGTGACATACCATCTACTCATCAAACACAAGGTTCAAAATATAGAAATGATTTAAAAAAATATATATTTTTCCTAGTTTGAAGTTGGGCGAGTACTTTTTCGGTACCCTTGTATCTGCTCTATGTTGTTCCCCTCTCAATCCCACACGTCCTACTATGAGAAATATTGCCTCTCTGAGCCGCATTCGTTCATTTTTTTAATGCTGCTAACAACTAGCGACTCCCGCCTTGGAATATTTCAATACCTGGAAAGTTTCCCTGAAAAAGTTTTTCCTTAAGCAGCCACATCCACTGCAATTGGAGCCATTTTCCATAGTTTCGAACTTCATAGAGCTTTTTATTACGATGCGTAATCCTAATTTAAATATGAAAATTTATGTCCACAGTACCGAGACAACCAGGTTATGGCAGAATTGTAAAATCGAATGGAACATGTGCCGCTGGTTAACATCAAACCGATTTGTGGTTAATAACTTTTTTGCATTATATATCAATACTGAAACGAGCCCAGAGACTTTGCAGGCCTTTTGTAAACTTTGAAAACCTTTTGTGGTAAAGTATTCTGATTTTGACAATACATTTTCTCCGTTCCCAAAGATAGATAGAGGCTTCATTGTTGTTGCGCTCCTCTAGCGGCGTTCCTCTTGTGTTCTTAATTATGACCGTCACCCAGGATTCCCTGAAGAGCCCTCCAGCTTTAGAGAGTGTCTCTAATGACAGCTTTAACCGCAGCTAGATAACACTCTCCATCGAAAGTTTTTCCTGCTGTCTTCCGTTAGGCTGGGGTCTCTTGTTTCTCCTTTGGTTTAATCGTCTTCTGATTCAATACGTAATCAGCACTAGAGCTCATAATCTTTTTTGTATCGCTTCGTACAATTAGTTTTCCTCTCTCGTTATTCTTAGCTTGACAATTTCATACATTGAAAAATTACATCTATTTTGACCCTCTAATTTTCGTCGGACTAAAGAGAACAAACTCGATCCTTGTTAATTTCCTTTGAGAACACCAACTCTGCTTCTAAACTAAAATTCAGAAATGGAATATTCCGTAATTTATTGACAAATGAATTGCATCAGAAACAAAGAGAGAGAGACGACCGTCGGACCATGCATCAACGATTCAAGCCTCATTATTACTAAATTGACACATATTTCAACGCACTAGTTAGCTCAACGAAGAGGTTATTCATCTTGCGGTCGATTTTCTTCTGACGGTGATGATTATAACGCTTCACAGAAGAACATTATTATTTGCAACTCTCATGAATAGGTTGGTCATTTTCTACTATATAAAATGGAAATATTATTATGATGAAACGAAATCTAGTCCAATAACGATTAGAGTGGGAACATGTTCTGATTGACATGAACGAGCTCCATCCTCTGAGACTGAATTATTTGCCCATATGATACGTCTTCCGCCTTCCGACACCCAGAGACACATCCAGCGAATGTGAAAAGTTGTTTTTACCAGAGACGATTCCAATATTTGGATGAGCCCTGTAAATTCATCATTAACAACTTCCTACTAGATGGCATAACCTGCCGTCCAGGAGTGATTAAGGAATTGATACGCGTCCTCGGGACCACACGGCTACATTTAGTATATTCTCCATCCATGGACAGAAAAACCAATGCATGTTCATGCAACAAAACCAAAAATTAAAGACTACGTAAACTGTACAGCGATTCATATCACGTCCAATAACATAATATATGTTTTATCTCCCGCGTCGAAGGCAAATTTTATCACATGGTGTCATTTCCCAAGTGCAGTCGTGCGCATAATTTTGATTGTGAAATCCGGGCATGATGAAAGTGAATTATATACTGGATGTCCATTGTTATCCTCTGTACCCACACGAGTTCATTAATGAGTTTCTCGGCCGAAAATCGGTGACACTCGGCTTGAAGTATTTTCAGAATCGCACCAGGAGAACTTTCGCTTGTGATTATAGTGGTTGACAGGGTATTAATTGGCCACAGCTGTAATGTGCATGAGTAAGAATGCCTGGAATAAGTGGAAGACAAGAAAATAAAAATTGGAGAAATGATTGTTTGTTTATGATTTGCCCCAGCTACACCTGCGTGGAGGAAGCACGGCCGGAGAACAACTCGGAAGACCATGTATTCCCTCATGATTGGTTTCTTTTGGGAATCTAACCGCCCTTGCAGGCCTCTATATTGGGCACACACCTCAAAGGAAATTGATTCGGTCTCCCGGACACTTCCACAGATCAAGCACCGAAGTGGAATCATGATTTGGGCCTACCGGATGCGATGGCGGGCCCGACGTCATGACGTGCTTGACAGTTTTGAGTTTTCTTCAGCACCGTATGCAATGATCGAAGGGAGAGAGCGCTTCCCAGTCTGCGTTGGTTTCACTGTAGCGTTGTGTTGCGCCGGCACCTCATCTTCGATAGGGGAATCCTGTCACCCTTGTTCAACCCCAACTCAACCACGACCAACTCCGGTTGATAACTATGTAGGTCAGATCTCGCTTTATGATCGGCCAGCGGAAGTGCTATGAAATGTTCGGCAGTGATGATCCGGGTCCACAACCTAGTTAAATAATTGTCTCCCAGACAAATCAAAATGACTTTGTTGAGTAAGAATTTTGGTTCCTACCAACATGTTGAGAATTAGCGCAGCCTCTGCATTGCCCGACGCCATGCGAAGGTCAGTTTTGTATTTAGCGTTGGAAGTTTGAGTGCGTGGTGGGAGAAAGGTCGGAGGACCAAGCAGTGTTGGGTAGTTTATGATGGGTCTGATGAATTGTTTTAATTGTGTTGTTATCGAATCACTACAGAATCTGTGGATAGTTGTTGGAAGTTGTACCGCATGCTCAGTCTATTTTTGTCTATATTGATGTCGTTGTATGTGTTAGGTTTGAACATCATTTAAGTGTCATTTGTTACTAGAAGGATCGTGGTGTAGGGACTCTAGTGCATGTGGGTGTTGTTGAGCGTAACATTAGTGTGGATGCGTTGTTCAGTGTTGTTTGGTGTTATTAAATGCAAAGAATGTCATGCTTGTGGACACAACCATTGTTTTGTTTGGTAGTCAGACTTATTTCTGGATGTGTACTGCTGCGGTGTCGTATTGTGGTGTCGTATGTTGTTAGTAAAGTTTCTCGCGTATGAGCTGATGTTGGTATTGTGGTGTTTTGGTTTTGGCAGGTCATGCATTAAGGAGTGGGAAGGTACGCTGCCGAGGAAAAACAGTTGTGGGAATGACGTTTTCCTGATGCGTTTGCCAGTGAAGACAGCTCATGTCTGGCCGAAGGGAAATTATATAGCTTTTCCTGTTGATTTTGTGAATGTACTGTACGTGTCAAGTATTTGGTTTATCAGGACGTGTCTAGGAACCGTGTTGAAAACCTTGCTATCAACAATTGCGCGTACCAAGGTGTTTGTCATCCCGGAGAGACTGAGTGAAGATTGTGAGCACCGTGTTTGTGAAGTGTCGTGTCCTGCAACCGTATTGTGTATATCGTAAAATATGGGCATCCATTTTCTTTGGAATCAGTCTCTAAAATTTTCGATGGATTTGGATGAGAAATAGGACGTATGAGGCAGGTTCTCTGAGGACATAGTTTTGGCTCCTGCATGAGTACGATTTTCAATTGTTTGTTAAAAGCTGAAAGGGTAAAACTGCGCGTGGACGTTAGTGTTTTAGATGAACGTCATATATGCCGTCAGAGCCCGCCCGTTACAGAGGAGTTTTTTTGTGGGGTTGGTGGCGGCCGTCTTCATGTCTGATGTAACGAGAGGGTCGATGCTTAGGTCAATCAGTATGTTGTGCAGCTGCTTGAAGGTCATCCGATTGTCTGGTAGATGTAGTTGGTGGCAAGTGTATGCGCAGTGTTTCATTGAAAATGTCTGCGGGTTGCTTCAGTGCTAGTATGCTGTGAGTATTGGGTCGCAGGATTGTCTCAAGTGTGTTTATACGTTTTTTGTTGGTTAGGTGCATGATCAGATTCTATAATTAAGATGATGAGGTTCGAAATATTGCGTTTGCAAGGATCAGGGTATTTACGCTGGAAACTATTTGGTCAGAAAATTCTTACGACGGATAAGATTTCAGGTATTTATTTCCGTTGAAGGACGTTTTCTCTCGAAAGTGTTGATGAATAAAAAATTATGATGCGAAAAATGTGTTGCCTGGGAAGAAAAATGAGCAGGTTGATCTATTCCATGCAACTTTGTTGCTTAGAAAGCTAATTGACGGAGAATTGTTCATCATCGAAAGTTGATATCATCTATTGTTTTCCCTGTTGGAAGACAAGTCTCAGCAAACAATATTTCCGTCTGAGACCCGGCTACCTAGGTGAATTCAATATAGCCCCACAGGCCGTAAGCCAGACGCCATAGGGACAGTAAATTACATCGTAGATCTTTCTGTCCTAACACTTTTCGTTCTGAACCATTACTGGGAAAAACTAGTCGATACCATAAGGTTCGGTGTCAAATGGTTTGGTAGTAGTTTTCAGCTAATATTCTTTCCATCGTTAGGTTTACATGGGGGAAAAAATCCAGTTAAGACATTTTCTGATCGAAATAATCCGTGTAAACGCTCCCTGCTTGCAACAAATTATTTGAAAATGCGTCCCAGCGTGTTAGAGTTTAATCGTATACGTTTTCCGTCGAATCATAATTTCACTCGACATTTTTAAAGAACAAAATATTTGGTGATGTTGCTTTTACAGCCTGAACACATTCCGTTGACAACATCCCATCCTGAACCCATACCGTCATAAACATGCCACTGAGTTGTTGGTACGTCTAGCGATGCAAACACTCCTAGCTTCTCCTGCTGGCAGGTTCTCGGTCAATTGCAGCGGCGCAATTGATCGGCGAAACTTATGCTGGGAACTTATCGATCCTAAGTTCAAATAATGTGGACTCTGACAGCACATTCTTTGGAACAATATGCATCGTTCAATATGTTGATTGAATCAGGCAATATCTGGTTTTATAAACACACCGTCGTTTTTCATGTTCAGCAATAAAAATCCCCGTCTGGACAGTTGTGCTTCTTGGGTCTCGCGATATAGTTTAATATCGGTAAATATGCCTGTGTGAATTTAAAATTACCCAATAATCATGACTGAAAAATTTCCATCACATGAATATTTTTTAGTGTGAAATATTAATACTTTTTGATTTTCATGTCCATTTGACTTAGTCGGACAGATATATACAGGAAACTATTCGGGTGAGGTAGAGTGATGTTCCTTATTTTTTTATTAATGCAATACTGTGATATTTTGACATTAGATAGTACAATGTATCGGACTATCATTGTTGCAGTACGAAAAGCTCGATATCTCCGTTATGCAGTTCGGAGTTTTGGCGGTATCGAAGCCTATTTCGAAACCATGATTTACCGGTCTAGGTCAGGCAGGAAAACCTGCTTAAAATTTGTAAGGTGCGACATGTGATGCCAAATTATATATATGGAAGAAAACAGGGCTTTTGAGTCAAATGCGGCACCAAAAAAATGAAGATAACAAGTCGATAGTATGGTAGAAAAGAAACGAAAAAGACGTAAAATTTTGGACCAAAAATCTATAATATGACACATAGAATTATTATTTTGAACATATATGATAATTTTTGGACATTTCGTTTTAGGCCGTGACAGCCCTTCGAAGACAAACGCACAACAATATAAAATGTATATGCTGTTGTAATGTAATGATCTGCAGGATATGACAAAGCGTATCTATCATCTTCGGAAGTATTACCTAATAAGCAAAAATTAAGCTTCAAAAGTTGGCATGTTATTTCAGTGTTTTATCCGTTGTTTCAAAGAATGAAGAAGACTGTTCACGCGAATAATGAATCATCACATTTGTCGGAACATTAACCAGAATCTACTGATAATATTCTCCGTGATATAGTACGGTAGCGCTAATAATATCATTTTCATGAGAGGTATTTCATCGTAATAACTGTTTCTTAACCTCTATAGCATCTCTATGCATGTTCCAAAACTGTGGAATAAATCTATGATGGATCTTTTTCATATAAATGCGGCATACTTAGTGAGAATATGTTGTCATTTCCTACTGAATGAAGCCCTAGTTTTGCTTGCATTTATTTTCGTTTGGGGGGATAATTGCACATAAATTATGACCTAATTTGACTCGGCATGTCGCATGTTTTGAAAATAGATAAGCTTTTCTCAACATCGACTATATATTGAATAGCAATCATTGAGATAATAGAAATTATTAGGATATATACATTAACAACGATATTCAAAAAAGCCTTTTTCGAGCACAGTTCCTGGCGATTCTCAGAACCTTTACTTTGAGAATTTAGGATTCCTCCAAATTGTAAACCAAAAACTGGTAATTCAATTGTATTAGTTAGAGAACTGGAGGAATAGACTAAATGAGATTCGTAAAATGTAATGATATTAAAAGCCAAA
>SDVV010002395.1:0-23145 GCA_016164225.1 Gammarus roeselii | reverse complement strand
CATGTAACGAACAGATTGCCTCTAATCTTGTTATCACGTCGGGGATGATGATCATTAATTACGAAAAGATTGCCTGTAATTTCAATATTTCGGCAAGTATGATCACTGGTTACAGTCCGATGTAAGTCTATATCACCGAACGCTGATAATGTATATTTTCCTCTCATGATTTTTTTTATTTTTGGAACTACATGCTGATAAGGCTCACGTATATATTGACCTAAATAATGATTATGGCTCTCATAATGTTGAACTAACTGCTGATTAGGGCTCTCGTAAATATTGACCTAAAGGCTGATTAGGGCTCTCGTAAATATTGACCTAAAGGCTGATTAGGGCTCTCGTAAATATTGACCTAAAGGCTGATTAGGGCTCTCGTAAATATTGACCTAAAGGCTGATTAGGGCTCTCGTAAATATTGACCCAAAGGCTGATTAGGGCTTTCGTAAATATTGACCTAAAGGCTGATTAGGGCTCTCGTAAATATTGACCTAAAGGTTGATTAGGGCTCTCGTAAATATTGACCTAAAGGCTGATTAGGGCTCTCGTAAATATTGACCTAAAGGCTGATTAGGGCTCTCGTAAATATTGACCTCAAGGCTGTTTATGGCTCTTGTATAAATTTCCTGAGAGGGTATCGAGGGGTGGTATCTTCACAGCATTGATTCCTACTCATCGGTCCTCTTAAATCTAGAATGCTTCTTTCTTAGCATTGCTTGATCGGCAGTCGTGCCCACGATCAGTCTTGGCTTACCTTTGCTTGATTGGCATTCGTGCCCATGATCAGTCTTGAGTTGCCTTTGCTTGATCGGCAGTCTTGCCCACGATCAGTTTTGGGGGACCTTTGCTTGATTGGCCGTCTGCCCACGATCAGTCGTGAGTTACCTTTGCTTGATCGGCAGTCGTGCCCGCGATTAGTCGTGAGTTCCTTTGCTTGATTGGCAGTCGTGCCCACGATCAGTCATGGGCACACGCAACATTGGCAGGCAATAATATTAAAAGATTTCTAGCACAGTTACAATAGATTTGAGAGCCCAATTTTGTTTGCATTCTGCCCAGGCAGGCCACGGTACAATACAACTTATAAACATAATCACTGCATAATAAAAGTACGTAATATGGAAACATTTTTTGTTATTTACAAGCGCACACACGCTGTATTGCATGGGCTCCCCCCCCATCGGAGCGCTCACTTAAACTTACCTTCATTGGGGGCACTTCAATCAATATTGGCCAACACTGTCGATCCCTTCCCATGGGTCCCTGCTGGTGAGAGGGCAAACAATACCACAGAATCGGGAACACGCCATGTGGAACGGGACATCAGAAACAGGAACAGAAACACTAATCACCTGTGTTGGGTCGCTGGCGATGATGGCGACGAGAAGAGGTATCACTCAACGCTCGTCTTTGAGACTTTGAGACAACATCCACATGGATGTTTACTTGAGTCTCGCGACGGCAGACAAAGACACACTCTCCATATTTCCTTTCCCTTCTGAGTGGAAGCTGGCTAACTCTGGCCTCTGCAGCTCCAAGTGACGCCCTTCTGAAGCTCTCTGACCAGGGCCGTAATCAGTGACAAAAGGAACAGTCGGCCTGCACGCGTCTTGCTATTGATAGCTCGATGGGGAGGAGGGGATGGCTTTTGAGAGCAGAGGGCAGGAAAAGCTCATTAGGAGGGTGGTGGAGGGGTGGCGAGAGAGGGGTAGCTGGTCTTGTATAGGAAACATGAAAGGAAAGTTATCGATAGGAAATGGGAAGACTCTCAACATAATTATCGGGGGAAACATTTATGGGCAAATGAGTGGAACGATGGCTTCTGCCGGACGCTGACTCCAGGATGAAGGTTAGGCGAGCTCTACACCTCAACATATTCTGTAATAGCTGAATAAGAAGAATGAACTGAGATACGCCCTGGAATGGAAAATACTCCAGTTTATTACGCTGTCCACTGGTTCCTCATCACGCCTCGACTGATTCCTCCATAGGCCGTCCACAGGTTCCTCATCACGCCCTCGACTGATTCCTTACTAGGCCGTCCACTGGTTCCTCATCGCGCCCTCGACTGATTCCTCACCAGGCCGTCCACTGGCTACTCATCACGCCCTCGACTGATTCCTCCATTGGCCGTCCAATGGTTCCTCATCACGCCCTCGACTGATTTCTCCATAGGCCGTCCACTGGTTCCACATTACGCCCTCGAGTGATTCCTCATGTTCTTCATTCATGAAAGCATGCCGGATGAGACACATCAATTGAGACGCAACAGTAGCAGAGATCGCCTTAATTTCCTTAATTAGGATGCTGTCCCAGAAAAATATGCTACTATTTTTTCATCACTTTATGATTGCTTTAACTTTGCTCAGGTCCACAGAGTAAAGGATTAGCTGTCCGGGGATTGAATTCTCAAAAAAGTATCCCCAAGGAACGTAGTTGATACAAATAGACTCCCCCAGGGGATCCGATATACTCTGGAAATAATCATCGTAGGCATAAGAACTGGTTTGTGGATTAGTCTTGGCCTCATCATATAAAAACTTAATCCGACTTAAACTGTTCAATGTTCCAAGAAGGTTTCTAGAGATTATCCTGACTATTTTGTTCTATTTCCTGGAGAGTCTCAATGAGGTTTGCCCATAGTTTCACAAGCAATAAAACTCAGTTTAGTGAAAGCGGTTTTGTAATGTTCATCTCCATGTTTATGCGCTGGGGAGGCCTGTTGTATCTACGGTACAGTCCGTCTTTTTTTATTGAGACATGTAAGCCCGGTGCCGCACAGGAATTCTAAGATTGTTTGTTTCGACGCTCTGTTGTTATTAGAGGGAAATGCGATTCAAACGCTGTGGAACTGTGTAGAGGCATTATTTGAGTTTAGTGTGGATAGTAAGTCATTAAAGTCGTGAGCTCTAATGATTTTGTGAACTTGAAGTGATTTTGTAAACGTCTCTAAGTTAATAGGGCAATGTTACGTTTTATCTACAATTATATATTGAAACACGGAGAACAGAGACGTCCTCCAACAACGTCTATCAATTGGTTAGATGGAGAGGTAAATTTACCCAATACTCTTAGTTATAGGTTTGTATAAAGTACATCTATATAAGTATCAAAGGTTGTCTCCAGAATAGCGCTGAGGACTTGGTATGTACCTTCTGTGCATTCTGATATTTCTGTTATATGTCAACAAGTCATTAGACCAAAATAAATGATAAGTCCTTTGTAACCTCACTTCCTTTATCCTGTCCTCACTCGTTTTTCGGGAATCAAACACTGCAAGTTCGTACGCGCTCACCAGCTCGACCGACATAGCAGCCATCTTGCTATATAAGCACTGCAGTCATCTTGCTATACGAGCAGGGCAGCCACATTGCCGTACAGGCAGAGCAGCCATTTTGCTATACAGGCAGGGCAGCCATCTTGCTATACAGGCAGTGCAGCCATCTTGCTATACAGACGGAGCAGCCATTTTGCTACACAGGCAGAGCAGCTATCTTGCTATACAGGCAGGGCCACCATTTTGCTATACAGGCAAGACACACGCATACGCTGTGTTCAGCGCCATCTTGCTATACAGGCAGGGCACTCATACATGGTGTTATCAGCGCCATCCTACTATACAGGCAGTGCACTCACATCAGGTGTTATCAGCGCCATCTTGCAATACAGGCAAGACACATGCAAACGCTGTGTGCGCTTCATCTTGGTATACAGGCAGGACACTCAAATCCGGTGTGTGAAGCGTCATCTTGTTATACAGGCATACCACTCACATCCGGTGTTTGCAGCGCCATCTTGCTGTACAGACAGGGCAATCACATGCCGTGTGTGCTGTGTCATCTTGCTATACAGGCAGGGCACACACATACGGTGTTGACAGCACCCTCTTCCAATACAGGCAGGGTACTCACATACGGTGTATGCAGAGCCATCTTGCTATATAGGCAGGGCAAACACAAGCGGTGTTGGCAGTGTCATATTGCTATACAGGCAGGGCATTCACATACGGTGTGTGCCGTGCCATCTTGCTATACAGGCAGGGCACACACATACGGTGTTAACAGCACCCTCTTCCTATACAAGCAGGGCACTCACATACGGTGTGTGCAGTGTCATATTGCTATACTGGAAGGGCTCTCACATACGGTGTGTTCAGCGCCATATTGTTGTACAAGCAGGGCTCTCACATACGGTGTTATCAGCGCCATCTTGCTATACAGTCAGGGCTCTTACATACGGTGTGTGCAGCCCCATTTTGCTATACAGGCAGAGCACACGCATACGCTGTGAGCAGCGTCATCTTGCAATATTGGCAGAACACACATACGGTGTTGGCTGCACTCTCTTCCTTACAGGCAGGGCACTCAAATACGGTGTGTGCAGTGCCATCTTACTTTACAGGCAAGTCACACGCGTACAATGTGGGCAGCGCCATCTTGCTATTTGGGCATAACACACACATACGGTGTTGGCAGCACTCTCTTGCTATACAGGCAGAACACTCACATACGGTGTGTGCAGTGCCATCTTGCTTCACAAGCAAGTCACAAGCATACGGTGTGTGCAATGCCCTCTTGATATACAAGCAGAACACTCACACACGGTGTTATCAACGCCTTCTTGCTAAAAAGCCGGCACTCGCATCCTGTGTGTGCAGCGCCATCATGGTGTACAGGCCAGGCACTCACACCGGTGCGTGCTGCGCCATCTTGCTATACAGGCAGGGCACTCACATACACTGTTGTCAGTGCCATATTGCTATACAGGCAGGGAATTCACATACGGTGTGTGCCGTGCCATCTTGCTATACAAGCAGGCCACTCACATACGGTGTCATCAACGTCATCTTGCTAACAGGTGGGCACTCGCATCATGTGTGCAGCGCCATCTTGCTGTACAGGCAGGGCACTCACACCGGTGCGTGCAGCGCTATCTTGCTACACAGGCAGGGCACTCACATACGGTGTTGTCAGTGCCGTATTGCTATACAGGCAGGGCCATCATATACGGTGTGGACAGCGCCATCTTGCAGGCATTCACTTACATTCGGTGCTATCAGCGCCATCTTGCTATACAGGCAGGGCTCTCACATACGGTGTGTGCTGCGACATATTGCTATACAGGCAAAGCACACAAATACGGTGTTGGTAGCGCCATCTTGCTATTTAGGCAGGGCACTCAAAAACGGTGTGTGCAGAGCATCTTGCTATTCAGGCAGGACCCTCACATACTGTGTTTGTTATTAGCATCAGACTGCTAAAGAGGCAGGGCCCTCACTTACGGTGTGTGCAGCGTCATCTTGTTATACATACAGGGCTTACATATACGGTTTGATCAGCGTCATCTGGCTATACGGTATTATCGGCGACATCTGGATATACAGGCAAGGCTCTCACATACGGTGCGTGCAGCGTCATCTTGCTATACAGGTAGGGCACAGACATACGCTGTGACCAGCGCTGCCATGCTATATAGGCGGGGCACACACTTACGGTGTTGGCAGCACCCTCTTCCTATACAACCAGTGCACTCACATACGGTGTGTGCAGTGCCATCTTGCTATACCGGCAGGGGTCTCACATACGGTGTGTGCAGCGCCATCTTGCTATACTGACAGGGCATTTAAATATAGTGTGTGCAGCGCCATCTTGCTATACAGGCAGGGCACTCACATGCGGTGTTATCAGCGCCATCTTGCTTTACATTCAGGGCTTTCACATACTGTGTGTGCAGCGCATCCTTGCTGGACATGCAGAGCACACATATGCGGTGTGGGCAGCGCCATATTGCTATACAGGTAGAGCTCTCACATACGGTGTGTGCAGCGTCATCTTGTATACAGGCAGGGCTCAGACAAACGCTGTGAGCAGCGCTGCCATGCTATATAGGCGGGGCACACACATACGGTGTTGGCAGCACCCTCTTCCTATACAAGCAGTGCACTCACATACGGTGTGTGCAGTGCCATCTTGCTATACGGGCAGGGGTCTCACATACGGTGTGTGCAGCGCCATCTTGCTATACTGACAGGGCATTCACATATAGTGTGTGCAGCGCCATCTCGCTATACAGGCAGGGCACTCACCTGCGGTGTTATCAGCGCCATCTTGCTTTACATTCAGGGCTTTCACATACTGTGTGTGCAGTGCCATCTTGCTGGACATGCAGAGCACACATATACGGTGTGGGCAACGCCATATTGCTATACAGGCAGGGCTCTCACATACGGTGCGTGCAGCGTCATCTTGCTATACAGGCAGGGCACAGACATACGCTGTGAGCAGCGCTGCCATGCTATATAGGCGGGGCACACACATACGGTGTTGGCAGCACCCTCTTATTATACAAGCAGTGCACTCACATACGGTGTGTGCAGTGCCATCTTGCTATACCGGCAGGGGTCTCACATACGGTGTGTGCAGCGCCATCTTGCTATACTGACAGGGCATTTACATATAGTGTGTGCAGCGCCATCTTGCTATACAGGCAGGGCACTCACATGCGGTGTTATCAGACCCGTCTTGCTTTACATTCAGTGCTTTCACATACTGTGTGTGCAGCGCCATCTTGCTGGACATGCAGAGCACACATATGCGGTGTGGGCAGCGCCATATTGCTATACAGGTAGGGCTCTCACATACGGTGTGTGCAACGCCATCTTGCTTTTATATGCAGAGCACACAAATACGGTCTGTGTAACACCATCTTGCGATACAGGCAGGGCACACACATACGGTGGTGGCAGAGCCATCTTGCTATATAGGCAGGGCACTCAAAAAATGGTGTATGCAGAGCTATCTTGCTATACAGGCAGAGCAGTCACCTACTGTGTTATTAGCGCAATACTGCTATACAGGCAGGGCTCTCACATACGGTGTGTGCAGCGTCATCATGCTATTTAGACAGAGCTTACATATACGGTGTTATCAGCGTCATCTTGTTATACAGACAGGGCACACAAATACGGTGTGTGCAACGTCATCTTTTTATACAGGCAGGGCATACGTATACGGTGTGTGCAGCGCTATGTTGCTACACAGACATGGCTTACATACACGGTGTGATCAGACTCATCCTGCTGTAATGGCAGGACACACACATACGGTATTATCAACGCCATCTTGCTAGACATGCAGGACACACACATACGGTGTATGCAGCGCTATCTTGTTGTACAGGCACGTCACAAATAAAGCATATGTAGGTCATCCTGAAATAATCATCATCTCATTCCGCATTCGGTTATAATAATTATTTTACATTCCTGCTGTTTATGAGGAAAGAATATTACGCAATTTGTCTTTAACTTTCAACTCATTAGGTTAGTCGCTGTCGACGCTGGCGCTAAGATGGGATGAGCCACTTGCAGCCAATCGCACACTCCCGAGTTAATGGACGGCGGATGTTGACGGCAGCTGCTCTGTTAGAATACACCATTTGCCGCCAATCGAACACTCCCGACCTGATGGACGGCAGAAGTTGACGCCCGCTGCTAAGTTGGAATGAGCCACTTGCCGCCAATCAAACACTCCCGACCTAATAGACGGCGGAAGTTGACGCCTGCTGCTAAGTTGGAATGAACCACTTGCCGCCAATCGAACATTCCCGACCTAACGGATGGCGGAAGTTGACGCCCACTGCTAAGTTGGAATGAGCCACTTGCCGCCAATCGACCATTCCCGACCTAATGGATGGCGGAAGTTGACGCCCGCTGCTAAGTTGGGATGAGCCACTTGCCGCCAATCGAACATTCCCGACCTAATGGACGGCGGAAGTTGACGCCCGCTGCTAAGTTGGAATGAGCCACTTGCCGCAATCGAACACTGTCGACCTAATGAACGGCGTAAGTTGACAAATGCTGCTAAGTTGGAATGAGCCACTTGCCGCCAATTGAACACTCCCGACCTAATGGACGGCGGAAGTTGACGGCCTGCTGCTAAGTTGGAATGAGCCACTTGCCGCCAATCGAACACTCCCGACCTAATGGACGGCGGAAGTTGACGGCCTGCTGCTAAGTTAGATTGCGCTATTTGCCGCCAATCGTACAATTCCGACCTAATGGACGGTGAAGGGTGACGCCTGCTGCTGAGGTAGAATGCGCCACTTGCCGCCAATCAAACACTCCCGAACTAATGGACGGCGAAAATTCTTCAAGACAGACGCGTAATACGCCTCTAGTCGGAGAGTGCAAAATAGCGAGCTGTAAATTCTACCAACAGACCGAAGTGGTTGAACGACTGAAATCACAGTTTATTCATGCTTCTAGCGGCCCATCCGATGCAGAGGCAGTCAACGCTGATACTAGGTTGCCAGCTGTTGAACTAGAACTGGAATGCGTGCAGAAACAAAAATCAAAGATATGATGAATAGCGAAACAGTAGTTGCTAAAGAAATTGCTAAAACTACCCTGAACCAAGTAAATGAACTTCTAGTACTCCTAGACTGTGAACTGGCAAAGAAGCTCACAACTCTAGATTCAGAGACCAACGACCGCATCAAATCGGTAGAAAACATCGTCAATAGCAGCGTGGCACTGTACTCAGCTGTAGTGAATAGACGACAGCCAGCAGTGACCAAACCGATACTTGTAACCATTTTGATGTACTGCAAAAATAAAATGAATTATCAGAATACCGATGAAACAACTGTGATCGGCGATTACAAATTCCCCGTCAAGCAAATCCAATCAGCGAAAAGGGAAAGTACAGTTGAAAATACTCGGTAAACCAGATATCGAAATTGACAAGATGGAAGGCATAATCAAAAAAGAAAACATACCTACTTCACAACCGATTGTACTACGTGGTGGCGCAGAAGGATCAAGCATGAAAAAGGTATTAAGGCATGCTAACGCACATCAAACGGTCGCACGCGAACATCCGTGTCACTGACATCCTGCCAAACCCAAATCAAAGTAGATACAAGTTGAGCAAGTTGATATTTATTTTAAATCGCTTTGCAACTTTCTACAAAATTTAGCGAACCCTATTATCAGACCATTATTAAACGATGCTCGATCTAGAAAAACTATGAATTTAATATAATCACCAACATAGCACACATGAACACGTTTGGACTCGATGCCCTTGAAAACTCCTTCATAACATCGGCGCTGGTCTCACCACATAAAATAAATCATAGAACCTTCTCGATATCCAACACAAGCCTTCGCCATTATTGCCCAACGGAACGATGCAACGGCCGCTCCCGGGTTCAGCAGTAATGGCAGCAGTAATCACGGACCCTGCAGCATCGATAGAGGAACAGACAACTAAAATAGGCACACCACCAATACAAGAGCCCATCAAAGTCCCACAGCAGCCCCTCATAGTGACCGAAGAGTTTATGCCGTGATTCTAAGCCGAGATACTCTCAATTGTTACTCTGTAAACGCTAAAAGTCTCTGAGACCAAATCGACGAATCGGGAATCCTCGCAATCAACGAAAAGATTGACATAATAGCCATAACAAAAACCTGGATGGAATCGACCAGCAGAAATTATCAAGGCAAATTTACTTTACCGGGTTTCTAACAATTTCATAAAAATAAACAAGACCGTGAGGGTAGAGGAGTATTGTTCCTCGTAAAAATACTCTTCAAACAATAGAGTTTTCTATTCCAAGCAACAGACACGACATAGTTTCAATTCAAGTTGTCGGTAAACATACAAAGTGTCCCATCACACTAGTTTATCGTCCTCCCAAGAGTATTGTCGCAGATGATATCGATCTTTACAACACCATCGTCGATGTGGTCAGAACACAAAACAGTATAGTACTTGGAGACCAATTATCCTGACATTGATTGGAAAAAATATGAATGTACTGTCCGTGGCCATCATCTTATTGATTTTGCTGACGATAAATTCATGACCCAAATGGTAGAGACACCAACATGAGGTAGCATTATGAGCGACTCTCATGTCACGAACGTCGAATTGGGCAAATCACTCAGAACTATCGATCACAACTGTATCCGTTTTTGGTAGAGTTCGAGTTGATTGCATCAGTAAACTACCAAAAAAAGGCTCCAGCTTTAGATAAGCTAAATTTTATAGTTTAAGGGAGTCAATGGCGTCAGCCAATGTAACCCTCGGACAATATGCCAATCAATTAGTAAACATTGTTTTGACTCCGCTTTAATATATTGAATATGATCATATCTCGCGCAAAAACAAGCGAACAACAGTCAATCAGTCCAAGTACTGGAAAAGAGAATTGCAGCACCATCAGTCGCAGAAGAAATTGAAACACTCGTTAAAATATAAATCCACACATGACGACGTTGCAAAAAAACAAATCCGAAGCCAGCAGAAGAGATCTTAAGTTTGTCCTGCAACGTAAGAAACAATAATACAAAAATGAAATTGCGGTAAACGCTACAGCATGTCTATTTTTTTTTTCATTATATCTCGAGCAAAAAAAATCAAGATCTGTAATTGGTCCTCTCGAGAACGATATTGGTGAGCTAGAAACGGACGATACTAAAATGAGTGTCCTACTTAATCAATACTTTTGTTCTGTATACACGTTAGAGAGTCAGGATATTCCAAATCCTGAGAATATCATAGTGCAGAGACGAATTGAAGCCCTCAGCACAGTGAAATTTTCCCCTGCGAAGATAAAAGATATATAGATAAAATGAAAGTAACAAAATCTACAGGTCCAGACACAGTTAATCTCAGAATTCTGAAAGAAACAAAAAACGAAATCAACGAACATTTATCTGACATTTTTACCCAATCTCTCACAAATAGCAACTGCCCCTCTCAATGGAAAACGGCCAACGTCACCATAATTTGAAAAAGGGGTCAGAAAGTGTCCCGGAAACTATCGTACAATTAGTCTGACCTCCGTCATTGGCAAATTGATGGAAAGTTTAATCACTTATAAAATTACAGACTTCCTAGAATCAAATCAGTTGACATGAGACACTCAGCATGGCTTTAGACGCAATCGTTCGTGTCTGACGAACCTTTTTTTTTTCAAACTCATTATTGAATTTCACAACGGGAAATCTCTGATCGACATCATTTACCTTGACTTTCAAAAGTCTTTCGATAAAGTCCCTCACAAACGCTTAGTTAGTAAATTTAACAGCATCGGTATTCATAGTTGAGCTAAATAACTGGATAAAATGCTGGCTCACGGAAGGACGGCAGCGACTCGTACTTAACGAAGCTTCCTCCAGTTGGGGTAGAGTTACAAGCGGCATGCCTCAAGGTTCCGTGTTAAGTCCATTTCTCTTCATAATATTCATAAACGATTTCGATAGCAGCGTACTCTCGAATATTAGCATGTTTGCAGACGATACTTAGCCAGGAGGAAAAGTGCAAACCAAACTTGGGTGTGAGCAGATTTAATTAAACTCGAACAAAATTGTTGATCGGTAAGAAAAATGGCAAATAAAATCCAATGTCGACATGTGTAAAGTTAGGCACATTGGTCACCATAACCCTAAGCATGAATATGCGATGTCCGGAAAGAACCGGATTCCTGTCACCGAGGATAAAGATGTGGGTGTAATCATTATAACGAATAAAAAGCAGCAAACAATGTAAAGAAACTGACAAAAAAGAGAATAAAATGTTAGGCATGATATCCCCACAATCTCGTACATGAGCAGAAACAGTATTTTCAGGTTATATAATGCATTTATTAGACCGCTCCTTGAGTATTTCGTTCAATTCTGGTCTCCATCCCTTAGAAAAATGTTATTAATTTAGAGAAGGATCAACGTAGAGCTACAAAACCTATCCTTCACTGCGCAATAAACAGTACGTAGAGTGACTGCGTGAATTCAACCTTTAATCGCCAGAGAATCTTACTGTCAGAGCTGACATGATCGAAGTGAGAAAGATAGTGAAGGGTAAGGAAAACGTCAAGCGAGCGAGCCTTTTCACTCCAGCGGCGAACAGAGTGAACAGGATTAATGGATATAAAATGTTGGCCTCGTTTCACTCTCGATGTCACGTGCAATTTCGTCCCGAATAGAATTTTCGAGGAATGGAACGGACTTCCAGTGGAAGTTGTAAACAGCGATACAATCGAAACGTTCAAGTCACGACATGACAGACTCTACCGAAATCGCCGCTAAATAGCTCCCAGCATAACATTGAGGTAAAACCCTTTAAGGCATTGACACTCGTACGGATAAATTAGTGCCCGGTGTTGGCATTAGCACCGAAAAAAGGTGCCCGGCAGTGGTACCTGCTCGTTGCGAAACGGTGTCCAGCAATGACACCGGTCAACATTGGTTTAATGAGGAACGAAACTGTGACAATCTCAGATCAACATCATGGGCCGGTGGCTTTCTCTTCAGGTGCTGATTTGAGTTGTTTCGAGTATCATCGTTAAATGCAATTTCCTTCTTCAACTTTCCCTTTCTTGATCAAATAAAACAGAAAATACACAGACACATGATGCTCTCTTAAACGTTCTACTCCAGAACTAATCTTCTTACTATCAAAAGGCGACCTAGTTAAGGCCAAAAGTCCTATTGTTGTCTTTTTACACTTGTAAACACTTGTAAACACTCACACACGATGTTATCAGCGAACTCATGCTATACAGGCAGGGCACACAAATACGGTGTGTGCAGCGCCGAGTCATCTTCCTATACAGGCAAGGCACACAGATACGGTGTGTGCAGCGGCATCTTGCTATACAGCCATGATGGCACTCACATACGGTGAATGCAGCGCCTCAGACGCAATTTTTCACCTGACACTGCTGAACTTTTAGCCGCCATCTTTACTAGTTGTGGATCCTCGTTGAAACGTGTAACCTTCATATACAGCAAAAGGCTCTTACGTATGACTGGCATATGATCGTGAACAGCTCGTTACAACGGGATTATGGTCTATCTACGGTATCTGTAGAATCATTCATACTGTACACAGAGAGTGAAAAGGGCCAGCATCGGGCCTGAAGAGGGTCATCGTATCAGTCAAGAGGTCTGCACTGGACCCAAAGAATCCAGCACTGGGTTGGAAAGAGGCCAGCACTGAGCCGTGAAAGAGTCAGCACCGCAGGTAGGAGGCCATCAGTGGGGCGAATAGCACCGGCACAGCAGGTGGAAGGGAAGCGCCTAACTCTAATAGCCCGCATTCAGCCAGAAGAGAACCGGCACGGCAGGAGGTTGGGCAGCTCTGTTCTCTGAAGACCAGCACTGAGCCAGAAGAAGGCTGGGTACAGCTGGAGAAAAGGCTGCGCCTAATTCAAATTGCCAGCACTGTTCCAGACGAGGAACAGCACACCAGGAGGTGAGACAACCCTATGTTCTGAAGACCAGCACTGGGCAAGAAGAGGACCGGCACAGCAGGAAGCGGGCAGCGTTTTAAATAAAGTCCAGCACTGAACCACTGCAGGATGAAGAGCAGCGCTAAACTCTATAAGCCAGTACTGGGCCGGAAGAGAAACTGTACAGCAGGATGCAGAACAGCGCCTCACTAGCCAGTACTGGGCCGGAAGAGAAACTGTCCAGCAGGATGCAAAGCAGCGCCTCACTAGCCAGTACTGGGCCGGATGAGAAACTGTCCAGCAGGATGCAGAGCAGCGCCTCTCTAGCCAGTACTGGGCCGGAAGAGAAACTGTCCAGCAGGATGCAGAACAGCGCCTCACTAGCCAATACTGGGCCGGAAGAGAAACTGTCCAGCAGGATGCAGAGCAGCGCCTCACTCTAAATCCCTTTCCATGACAAGCAGCGCAATATTTGCTAGGCTGTCAGATGCAGCTGCTGCTTCTGAGGCACGCTTCGCTTGCTCCGCTTGCTTCGCTGGAGAGAAGCGTGCGACCCTGCCTTTGAGGGGCCTGGAGGACCCCTCCATTTGTGGTGGAAGAGCTTCCTTGCAGGACCGCTAGACTAGCATTTGAGGCACCAAGAGAACCGGCTCACCAATGGTGGAAGTCCTCGCTTTAAGTGCCGCATCACCTGCCTTCAAAGGCTCACTAGTCCCGTTTGTCAGTGGGGGAAAGAGACCAGTACAGTGTATTGACTAATACATTCTTTCACCTTAATACCACTATAATACAACACATTTGTTCTGTACTGAAGATTCGTAATGGTGCATTGACTAATCTGTATTTCCTATCATTAAGTCAACTGTTTTGCAAAGTATTTGTTCAATATTGAAAATACACAATGATGCAATGACTAATGTTGGTTTCCTATCGTACAGACCACTGTATTGCAACACATTAGTTCAATATTGATGATACACAGTGATGCAATGACTAATGTTGGTTTCCTATCGTACAGACCACTGTATTGCAACACATTAGTTCAATATTGATGATACACAGTGATGCAATGACTAATGTTGGTTTCCTATCGTACAGACCACTGTATTGCAACACATTAGTTCAATATTGATGATACACAGTGATGCAATGACTAATGTTGGTTTCCTTTCGTACAGACCACTGTATTGCAACACATTTGTTCTATTTTGATGACGCGTTTTGATGCAATGACTTTCATTGTAAAATTCATATTAGATACAATCACTAAACCAAGACCCGTCGTAATCTTGCGGCCATTTAGATAGGAAAGTCCAAATCCATTACACCCTCGTGTTGTTCTTTGCAATTCCCAAGGAAAATATATAACTATGACAATAACAACTGGTTCAATAGCCGACAAAAATTGCCGTGTAACAAACATTGATATGAATACTAACGGAACCGATTATTGCAGCTGTGCAAAACGCAAGCGGGCCTCTCCTGGTAGGGCGAGCAGGTCTCTCGTGGAAGGGCAAGCAGGTCTCTTCTGTAGGGAAGAGAAGGCCTCTGGAAGGACGAGCAGGTATCTTCTGTAGGGGCGAGAAGGTCTCTACTGGAAGAGCGAGCAGGTCTCTCCTGGGATGGGCGAGCAGGTCTCTCCTGGGATGGGCGAGCAGGTCTCTCCTGGGATGGGCGAGATGGTCTCTCTTGGAAGGGGAAGCAGGTCTCTTCTGTAACGGCAAGAAGGTCTCTACTGAAAGGGCGAGCAGGTGTCTCAAGGAAGGGTGAGCAGGTGTCTCCTAAAAAGGCGAGAAAGCGTCTCCAAAAGAGCGAGCAGGTGTCTCCAGGAAGGGTGAGCAGGTGTCTCCAGGAAGGGCAAGAAGGTCTCTCGTGGAAGGGCAAGCAGGTCTCTTCTGTAGGGAAGAGAAGGCCTCTGGAAGGGCGAGCAGATGTTTCCAGCAAGGGTGAGCAGGTGTCTCCAGGAAGGGCGAGCAGGTGGCTGCAGCAAGGGCGAGCAGATGTCTCCAGGAAGGGCGAGCAGGTGTCTCCAGGAAGAACGAGCAGGTGTCTTCAGCAAGCGCGAGCAGGTGTCTCCAGGAAGGGCGATCAGGTATCTCCAGGAAGGGCGAGCATGTGTCTTCAGCAAGGGCAAGCAGGTGTCTCCAGGAAGGGCGAGCAGGTGTCTCCAGGAAGAGCGAGCAGGTGTCTCCAGGAAGAGCGAGCAGGTGTCTTCAGCAAGGGCGAGCAGGTGTCTCCAGGAAGGGCAAGCAGGTGTCTCCAAGCAAGGGCGAGCAGGTGTCTCCAGGAAGGGCGGGCAAGTGTCTTCAGGAAGGGCGAGCAGGTGTCTCCAGGAGCGAGCAGGTGTCTCTAGGAAGGGCGAGCAGGAGTCTCCAGGAAGGGCGAGCTGGGGTTTCCAAGAAGGGCAAGCAGATGTCTCCAGGAAGGGCGAGCAGGTGTCTCCAGGAAGGGCGAGCAGGTGTCTCCAGGAAGGGCGAGCAGGTGTCTCCAGGAAGGGCGAGCAGGTGTCTCCAGGAAGGGCGAGGAAGGTGTCTCCAGGAGCGAGCAGGTGTCTCCAGGAAGGGCGAGCAGGTGTCTCCAGGAAGGACGAGCCGGTGTCTCCAAGAGCGAGCAGGTGTCTCCAGGAAGAGCTAGCAGGTGTCTCCAGGAAGGGCAAGCCGGTGTCTCCAAGAAGGGTGAGCAGATGTCTCCAGGGAGGGCGAGCAGGTGTCTCCAGGAATGGCGAGCAGGTACCGGACACAAGCGCAAATACGAAACAAATAATATGAGCAAAGAATAAGAAGATTAAATACAACTTTAATTTTCCTGCCAGCTGAAGTGACCTTGATATCAAATTTCGACCGGTGAGGCCATTCTGTATCCGGTTGTTCAGTGTTGGGCTCGTCGATAAATGGTCAATTGGCATTGTTTCCCGTCAATTCAATATTGAAACCAATTAAAACAAATTTATATCCGAAACATGACCAACTCACCCCCCACCCCCAACCCCCATCGCAACCCTCTGATGTCAGAGCACCGTCTTGGGTAGGATTGACTGCTTTGAAGGGGCCTCATTTCGAAGACATGGACTTACAGTCGCAATGAATTGACCCACAATCTGGGCTTGTAGCAACTTTTTTCCGGTTCAATGAGCTCGTTGGGCTCTTTTAAGTCAACCTATTTGTAAAAAATGTATTTTCCCACCTAAATGAAGGCGAGGACTTTCGCCGAACAGCTAGTAACAAAGTCAACATTTCATGCAGAGTGATATGCACCGTCTAGTAATAAAAGCGATGAACCCCTAACATACGTTACATGCTATATAACATGCTACGTAACAGACTCAGCCAAAGTGCAGCATTGGGAAAGTATGAAAAAAAGTTGCGCTGCACAAATAGGAGTCCGTTTAGCGGAGGCAATAAATATTTTCTTAGCCCGGAAAGATAACCCAACTATGAAAATTCTGCTGTAAATCCTTTCGTTCAGTCATGTGGGTCCCCTCACATTTTTGTTCCGTCTTGTTGGGTCTCACATCCTTTCGTTCAGTTTTGTAGCATCCACATCCTTTCGTTCAGTCTTGTGGGGCCCCACATCCTCTCGTTCAGTCTTGTGGCGCCCCTCATACTTTTGTTCAGCCTTGTGGCGCCCCACATACTGTTGCTTAGCCTAGTGGCGCCCCAAATCCTCTTGTTCAGTCTTGTGGTGCCCCACACACTTTCGTTCAGTTTTGTGGTGCCCCCACCACATCTGAACTCTTCATTTTTTGTACCTACACTTGTGCCTCTCCATTCGCCCAGAAAAAGAAATACCGCAGCGAGTATCACGGGTGCTCCTATTGCAATCCCTTTAGTTAAGTCAAGCGATATAATGTTCAGGACAGCATACAATGGCCAGCAGAGCCTCTCCCCCCCCCCTGCCCCACAGGGGCAGCATCAAACAGCCAGCAGACCGTTCCCCCTCGCCCCAGGGACAGCATCGAACAGTCAGCAGAGCGCCCCCTTCGCTCCCGGGACAACATACAAAAGCCAGCAAAGCCTCCCTATCTTCTCGCCCCAGGGACAGCTTACAACAGACAGCAGAGCCACCCTCTTCCTCACCCCTGGTATAGCATACAACAGCCAGCAGAGCTTCCCCCATCTCGCCAAAGGGACGGCATACAAAAGCCAGCAGAGTCATCTCCCCTCTCTCCACAGGGACAGCATAAAACAGCCAGCAGAGCTTCCCCCCAACTTGCCCCAAGGAGGGCATACAACAGGTCACAGAGCCTACCTCCCCCCTCCCCCCAAGAACACAGTATGCGGGAAAAAAAAGAGGAGGTAAATTGTAGATACAGGCGAATATTCCATAGTAAATACGGATCTGCAACCAACGCGAAGTCTGGTTTATTCACAGCGTTCTGCATGAGTTGGGCCCGTATTCCGCGTGAGATACGCCGTAATATCCGCTAGAGATACCGACTGGACGAGCCGGATTCTTTCGGAAATTCTTTCGGAATATCAACGTTCTTCCTAGATTGTGCAGTAGGACACGGACAAAGGAGAATCGCTGTGATGCACAGTACAAAAGGAGAAAGAGGCAAGCTGAATCGAACGATGACGCCGCTGCCGCGTGGTCAGACATCACCAGTGCTCTATAGCCACCTACACAGCGTCACCCAATGCTATTTATTACTTTAAAGCGCTAATTTAACAAATGTTTTAAACGTTCAACGTCAGTTTTGTCATCTTAAGACAGAACGTTCGAACATAATCAGAAGCTGTTTAGCGGAGAAGTCCCATTTTCAAACTTAGATGAATTGAATGTTACAAGCAAAAAATCATTTGTTACATGAGTGTTACATGGGTTGAAAGAAATGTATAACAATTTTTTTTTTAATCCAAAATTTCAATAATATTTCAAATTTTGAGGGATAACAGAGCTAAGATATCACTTCAATAGACCAACTTGGCTCTGTTATACCCTCAAATTTGAAATATAACGTACATACGCATGAACAAACACATGCCTATACGTACATAGTCCTATACACATGCAAATACATACACAGTTGATGACCTAGGTGAGCAATGTTAGGCCTAATGTTTTGCCAAAAAAAACATGAAATCGCATTTTAATAGCTAGCTGTATACCGAGATTGGAGTCACTGTTCCGTTGAGTTAAAGTGGAAACGTACGTGTCGTCCTAGAATAAACAAAATGAATGTTCACGTCTCAAAAATTTATTAACGTGTGTCGGTTGAAAAAATCTCCGATGATGATATGGCTTGGTTCGAACAAATATTTAATACTGTTGGAAATAACATGTTTCTACAAACGCGTAGAACAAGAATCTTAAGAGTGGGGAAAATTATTTATACATGGATGAAGAATAAAACAAGCAGAATTGGGGTGACTGATGTCGATATATTTATGTCTTATGTAACAGAGTTCACAGAAAATAAGAAGGTAAATCTTGAAATTGATATGATTCAGGCAGAAAACCTTCACAAGTGTTTTAAAGCTGAGGAATTGAAAAATACCTAAAACAAAAGAAAATCTGGATCAAATGTAATAATTTCTTTTGAATGAAGACCGGCAGTACTTTGAACTGGAGAAGACTCGAATAATTAAAGATCACGAAGAAGAAGCAATCCATTTGCGGACTCACTTTAATGGAACAGCCTTTGGTATTCGTATCCAAGATATTATGGAGTATATGAAGGAGTTTGAGAGTAACCTGAAACATAGTGATGATGAGTATGGTTGAATGTACGAACCATGCTGTTTCAGAAAAAAAGAGGTAGATAGCATTGACGCATACCGCATGATTTGTAATTACTTCTAGTAAATACTAATAAAACTATGTGAATCCTTGGCGTGAAACGATGCCGTAAATCTATCGCGGGGTAAATGATCTAGATGGGATACAGATTGGTAGGATAAAAATCAGAGTCCGATCAGATCTTGCTCAGTCACTGTTGAGATGCTGTTGTGGAAGGATGGGGTATAACTTCAGTCATTGTTTGTTTGCAAATAATGGGTTGATGGGGGTGTGTAATCTCTGCCAAAAAAACTAAAATTTAATAAACATAAATCCACCAGTAATGTGTGGCGACATCTGAAATAAAGTCATCGTCAAGAATATGAAAATTATAAGAAAGAAAATTCAAATCAGACGTGCAAGTCGTCGACGGATGTAGTGCCAGGAGATATTGCAGTAAAATAGGAAGACATAGTGTGAGACCTTGGGTCCTTTTGTATGGAACTGAGTACAAATATGAAATACCTGTAACATTCAATCCATCTAGGTTTGAGAATGTTGCCTCACTGCTAACCAATATGAGTCGGGAGAGACAACAAAATGAATAACATATATGTTAAAGTGATATTTAGAGTCGTGTGGAGGGTTTCATATGTATATATCAATGACTGAATACCATACATAAGGTTAGATTAGGCTAGGTGCTTGAAGGGTGAGAATAACATGTAAAAGTGAAGAAGAATTGTGTCAAAAAATCTAGAATCATATAAAATAGCTATAACAATCAAGCAAACGATGTATTTTACATATGAAAACTGGAAGAAATTTGCTGGATCAAAATTGGAAGTGTGTATCAGAACTGCAATGGATAGATCAAATGTAGAAACAAGTGGAGATATTTATTATACATAAATCCTAAAACACTCAAAAGTCCTATGTAAGCATGATAAGTCGGTCGATAATACATAATTCGTGGTTAGAATATGTTAGGATAGGTTAGGTTAGGATCCATATTAAGTATCTCGTAACAACATCAAGGGCCTTAATTCTAATGGAGCCTGTACATGTGTACAAATGTGTGTATATGCCTGCACTGTGCCACCACATGTGCCGGCACAGGTGCTGCTATTGCCCTGTATATGCCTATATGGTGCCGGCAGAGTGCTGGCACAGGTGCCGGCATTGACCCTTTATATGCGTACATGGTGTGCGGTATGAAAAAATCTACGTAAAATAGAACCATCTAGAGTGATTTGATTGAGATGACGAATGAATCCCTGAATAACTAAAACTAATAGTCATGAAATATGTACTTCGTGGTTTGACTGGTTAAGTTAGGTTAGTTATTAACGTATCTGACATTGTTAAATTCGTTTTGTTTCGCTTTGTTTTTGTTTTAATTTGGTTTTGATTTGGTTTTATTTTGGTTTTGTCATCGTACATTGATATATGAATCGCTTTTTATGTAGCTTCGGTGCGATTCATAATCTAGATTTTTGTTGACTGTGGTCATTAAATCACAGATCTATAGTAAAAATGATACAAATGGTAAACGAGCCTGTATATTAGTGAAAATGTGTGTAAATGCCTACATGGTGCCGGCACAGTGCTGGTATCGCACCTGTAGACGACTACATGGTGCCGGCACAATGCCGGCACAGGTGTTGCCTTCGATCCTGTGTATATGCATTTTCCCGACATATGTGCCGGCAGTGTGACGCTAACGACCCGGTATTTGCATGTAAATGTAAATAGAAATTGTAGTTAGATTTGTTCTCATTTAGTTAAAGGTCTGCTTTCGTTGTAGAAGGTTTCGCCAAGTTTGATATGGAAACATTTTAACGCAAAGGATAATGCGGGAGTATATGTTATTTTCGGTGCGGAGATAAAGCTAAGCAATTCAAGCTCGACGGTCGTGTTTTGGCGTCCTCTCAACGGACACTATTATCTTGAATATAAAAATCTTAGAAATGAATGAGCGAATACAAGTTCTAAGGATGCAACGGGTGTATTGATACAACATAATAAAATGGACCTGGGTTTCCAAAATAATGAGATAGACAGTGCTCAACAGGGTGCGAGCAGTAAAGAAAGTGCTTTACCTCTAATATCCAAAAGAAAAACGTAAAAAGATTGTGTGAACTGGGGGAGTACACCCAAACCTTAGACGGAATGGAAAATACTGAAAATATGTGAAAAAAAGGGAGATACTTTAAGAGAAATGGAAATCCAGTGACAGTGATATTGAAATGTGTGACAATGATACCGATAAGATGTCATGTGGAGAAAACACTGATAAAGTTGAAGGGAAGCGAGTTATCAAATGGGATATTGACACGGTTTCAAGTAGAAGAATTGTAAAATGGTATAATAAAATCAAATGAATATATATCTGACTTCGTTTCATAATTTTTGGAAATGAAATATGAAGAGAAAGAATCATGTCTCAAACGTGTGAGTGATAGGAGAATTATGTATATATGCTATATCTGCGGTAATATAGTGAATGGGGATGTCGGCGCCAGTAAGAAAAAACCTGAAACGATTCGATACCATAAAACAGGTAACTAAAATTAACAAATTATCGTCGAAAAAAGCTCGACAAAAATTGGTTACATGGATAGGTTTTGAAGTGATGCATACAATACTCCCGAAGGCATCCGTCTATCTAAAATGTGTACTAAGGGCAGTCGTCTAGAACCCAATGGACCAGAGAAAAAACACACCCAGATGATAAATCATACACCAATACGATGAGCCAACACCTCCAAGTGAGAAATAATGCTTATTAGCGATGAAGAAGCCGCCGAGTGCCTCTGATGCTGCCGATTAAGATAAGACATGAGTGGAAAGTCTAAGTCATTACATATGTTTCGTACAGTTGATCCCATTGATTTTGGGAGTGAATATTTATGTTCTTGTGTAAATGGTAAGCCCATTTAATTCCTTGATTACAAAAGATCGTGATTAATCTACTATCAATGAAATTTATCATATGAATCTTTGTTTGCAAATCCTACATTCAACTCAAATGCCTAGCACTAAAATTTGAAGTTATGCAACATGACTTGCATTGAATTGCAATACAACGCCTCCTGCCTTGCATTGAAAATGCGATAAATACTATATCGTTGCTGATCCAGCTCAAATGTGTGGCCGACATTGTGACGGAAAATGTAACAAACTCCTCTGGCTGGATACATGGACTTCTCCAACTACTCCCCCAAAATCATCCCTTGTACGTTGAATGAAAGAAAGGACAGCTGTAGCTACTGAAAAGCGAAAAAGAAAACGACTACCCGAGTGGAATCATTTGCTTGCAACCAAAGTGTTACAGTATGTTACTCAAGTCCGACGCCACAAAATCAGCTGCCAAGTGTGCCAATCACCAGACACAAGTCAAAATCAGATTTGAACAATACAGAGACATCCATAACCAGAAAACATACACACACTTTGAGACCTTACACAAAATTCACGCATAAGCATGCCAGCTTCAAACTGTAAGCACTATTAAAAATTGCCTCAGTAAATTGAAAATAAGCGCTACGATGTTGACGCGTGCACAACTCTTGCCTATGGGCATCAAGACATTCCCAAAAATCCATTGAAGTAGAACCTGTCGTCACTAAAAAGAGGAGGCGATGTGTCTTGGGTGATGATACTAATGTAAAAATGGATTTAACTTGGAAGAGACGTAAGCCTGGGTAAAGCCATATTTGGCGAGTGTACCCGCGTGAAGGACGAATGTACATCCACGTCCTCAGGTTTTATTCTGCAAATGTTCCCAAGATGTAACCATGCTACTATGTACCTATGTAATAAATGAATAAGTAAAAACTTGAACATGTATGTTTAGCGGTCCACAGTCGTACGGATTGAAAATACGTGAATGTATAATGCCAGCGCATTCGATTTGTATCAAAAATAACGATGTGCCCTGACGTAACTGTCAAAATATATACATACATACAATGGAAAAAAAAACTTTGGATTTAATCAAATACTATAGCTTATGGTCTAGAACAACAACGAACTTGAATAATACGGCATTCACTTTTGAAGAACCTGTTGTCAAACCTAAGTATGCTAACGATCGAGCAATGGAAGCAAGTTGAAATCCTATTACAACGCTATAAATTTGCATTGAAATAACTACGGTGACTCCGACACTAAATAATACGA
>SDVV010002394.1:0-23148 GCA_016164225.1 Gammarus roeselii | reverse complement strand
TACAATGATACTACCTGATACTAGATACTTGTGGTTTTGTTATAGGGAACCGGCCACAAATCCGGCACAAAATCGTAATACCAGTAACATCTTAGAATGCGGTTGAGGTATAGGGGACGATCCGCTCTGACAACGGTTGTTGGGGCGCGAGGGGAGAGGCGTGAGGGCGCTCTTAGAGAGAGAATAGCATGTACAGTTGCTCCTAGTTTTTAAGTCACAGAAGATTCCACTTGATTTTGATTGATGCAATTGTCACACAGACAGATAATTTTGTGTAACCTGTTGTTACTTTTTTGTTCTAATGGAACTGGGGGCAATAACATATACAAAAACTCTATATATTCTTGTTGTTAAAGAAATTTGGCAGCAGTGCTCCCGTTCATTGATATGATTTTTAATTTTAATTGATTTGATTTGATTTGATAATTGACGGAGGCGCTCCAGTGCAAATTGCATCTTATTGCGGGATAAATTTTAGGGTATTGAATTCATTCTGAGATATTTTTCGGTACAATTCTCCCAATAAGTAAACTGACAACATTACATGGGCATAATCTTTCTTGATCAAATGGAGGCTGCTTGGTTTATGGTTTCAGAGTTGAGTGCAATGATACTGCCCACTCCGAATTCCCTCGGATTTGTTACTGCAAAACGGTTTCATTTGCAAATGCTGATAATTTGAATACCAATAACACATTAGAATACTGATAATGACAGGCAGGTACACACGCACCGCTAAAGTAAAAGGTAAGCGAACCAGAGCTGCATCTTAACAGTGTGTCATTCTAACAGAAGCATCCTGACAGTGCGGAAATACGTTTTCAAACAAAGTTGTGCGATGACAACAAGAGTTGCATTTGAGGTAATAAAAGTCAGTATACTAATGAATAACTGCTAAGGAACAGACAGGTAGTATGGGCACAGCTATATTAAAAATATAAATCTAAATCAAACCAACAAATCAAATATTAATAAACTTGTTTTTACAGTGTTGAAGTGGTGGTGGTGGCCTTCGTGCTGCCAATGGAGTTCACGTAGGAGAAGATAGCAATGAAGGTAGAGGTGACTAAGATCGTGGAAGGGATATCACTGATGGTTGCCCTGATGGTGAAAGTGAGGGTTGAACAGTTGGTCTTGGTGTCCTAGAACGGTGCGGTATCTTGCCTCGAAGCAATGCAGTGACGGCGCTAACAAACATATGATCACTCACAGGGCTTGCAGTTGTCCTCAGGTCCTTCTCAATCGGTGTATGGTTACCTTCATTTGCTGGAAGATTTCCTCATGACAAGAATTATTGTTGTAATAGGCAATTCTATCTTTGATTTCCTCTCGGCATTGCAGACACAACTGGATGGAGCTTTGACGAGGCTTAGTACTTCGCAAAGTGCCTGTTGAATATTTTTTACTGCTACTCTATGCGACGCAATTTTGATCCAGACATCAAGGTTGTACACTTATGTGCGAATCACCCCAGAACACAAGAATCTACTCTGTTCTCCATGCCCTTCCTCCCTGTTTGAATTTAAACAGCGTCATTGCAAATCCGATCTCTGGTCATGCTTCTCAAACATCCCATCTCGGGAAAATCAATCTTCTCTCTTCGGTTCTCGCCCCCCTAGTCTCAACCCCTTAAGCTGAGTGGGGACAACTAACCCTCTCATTGCTTCCACATCCATTTTCCTAGAATTAATGAAATCACAGGGTAGCCTTTGCTCAAATTTTGGTGAAATTGTGAATAAATGTCTGAAGATTTCTCTCTGTGTGTGAAGAGTACACTTGTTGTATTTATAATGGAGTCATTTGCAACGGCTATTTTATTTATGTGTTGCTACTATTCTATCCGTTTTTTCCTTGTTTTGGGCAACATTAGAGATAATGATCCTTACGGTGAGATGAACAGATTAGGCGATCGGCGGTCTGGAGGGCCTCAATCATCGTGTTCTCCGACACTCCATCAAGGCCTCACCTGCGCCATCGAGATAGGGCAGCCCCATTCTCAGAGATGGAAGGTATATGATAGGCTAATATACTGTATATAATTCTTGATATATGTGATAATTACATAAAAGATACGATTGCATCAATACAATAATTAAGAAAGGTTGGATATTTTGTGGGCGGTTGTTTTATGACGGTTTAGATTTTAGCTAAACTGTTGCTCCCCGTTGTCAATTTACAGTGAAAATGCAAATTAAAACAACCAGTAAATCGACTTCAAATAAGATTTTGCACTTTTTGTCAACATAATATGTTACATGAGTTCTTCATCTTTTCTCCTAAGCGGAAGAACCCGTGAGTCCAATGTGCCAGAAGCAGAAAACCGGTAGCCTGTTCCAGCTATGTACGTTGATTTTGTATAGCATCCGCGGTATCTCACAAGCATAGTTTTCCTGACATTGCCGTACTCTACTTCGCTAATACACAGGCTCCCGCTGCGCAGTGATTGCTCTATCGCCTGCATAATTCGCTAGTAGACCTTTCAATTCGTGTTAGAAGTCAGATGAATGTGTACGACGATCATTTTGATGTATCTTGCAGGGAACGGTAGGTCTTTGAATGCACGAGTGAAGAGGTTCAAGGATTCAGCTGCAACACACATCCCACGCGCTGAACTTGTGTTACAAGGGACCATCGAAGCGGTGCTCGACCCAGCACAATTACTGTGGGTCATTAGTAAGTGAATCAAAAATATGCAGAATATGATTGTGTGTCCAAAGTGACATTTGGACCTATGCTTAAAACTCGATACATTAACCAAAATAATATAATAGGCATAAACAGATAAAAATACTTATCATAAACTCATGTCCAACTTATACAAACAATACAGAACGGAGTAGATGAATCATCGGACAACCTTCATCATATTGTAGTTTCTACCTGAGTATACGGGGATTCATATGATATGACGAACCTAGTTAAAATTACATGAATATACATTGAATGTTCTAACTACGGTGATGGAATTAGTATTGAATTAGCCACGGAAAAAGTACGATTTATCTCGTGTATGGTACATTTCCATGGCAAGGAGCATGCCCTTTCAATTACTTAGTAGTTTATAATTACGGGTATGAGTACAAGTGAATCCCCCCTGGCATGGCAGATTTATTCGGACTCAATGTCGGGGATAGAAAAAACGGCTCCGCAAACATAAACATACCAAAAAAATTATATTAGCGTAACACAGATAACCGTTCAGGCATCACAAAGGATACATATTTGATGAGTATTCATTTTTTTGGAATTCTTTGTTATTTTAGTCGCAATACAATATTTTAAAGAGCATCTATACTGATTGCAAATAATCATCATACAATTTGATGAGATTTTTAAGCTCTAAGTTGATATTTATAACATCTATTTGTCGGCTATTACCATTTAAAATCGATCATAAATTTTTTAAAAGGCGCTTTCAATTGTGCCTATCCGTGCAGCTATTAGGAGAAAACGAGTTGAACTTAAGGTAAATGCTCTCATTTATTTTTTTGAAACTCGAAATTTTGCAATACGTATGTGTTTTCAATAATTCCGGAAATTATCTTTTCATTTGTCAAGAATACAATAAAATAAGACGTACGGTTAGTGAGATTATCCGACTCTTTCCAGCGTTGTTGCATTTCTTCCATGAATCCATTTTCCGTTAAATCTGCAGTCATAAGATAAGAAGGGTTCAACAATGTTTGATGAAGGTGGATTTTACTGAAGCAGACATCACGACGTGGTATATTTTTTCGTGATATGTAAGCTTCATCCCCCTTATGATAATTTTTGAGGAAAATTCTCTAACTAAACTTCCAGCTGCATCGTCCCATCATTATTTTACAAATTTCAAAATTTATTCCGGGACGTATCGATAAGTGTGTATTCGTAGGCTAAGATTAACATCGGACGGATCAATCACGGCAAATATTGAATTTTCGTCAACAGGGTTTATAATTTGCGCCTCCCACCATCAAACTCTAAGGAGTTGATGTAAGCTGCGAGATGCTTTGTTTCAACTTTTGAAGACAATCTTTTGTTTCAGGCCGAGAGCTGACAGGAAGCCGGGCAATGTTTGAGCAGGAAATTTGTTACCCTTTGTTCCTACTCTCGCTTGTGGGAAGGGTATTCCCGTCTGGACGATGCGTTTCCTCAGGACAACCCCATCTGTTCTAGCAGTATAACAACAGATTCCTTGAACATTACGTTCTACATTTCTCACTAGAAAAACATAGGAGATTGTTGATATCCATACCCAATGAGAATGTTTGAACTGTTATATTGACGAGCCATCCTGAATAACCCTAGTGTGTGTCTACCTAATTTTGTGCGGCGCACGACCAAGTTCAACATTCCTTCCTTACCCTATCTTGAACGTCCCTTCCATACACACTAATCCCCTGCCATACCAATCGGAGCTTCTTGGAGTTCCAAGCAGATAGCTCTCCTTCCCACAATAAATATACCATCATAGTTTGTATTAGGCATTTCACTACGATGTTACTTATGATTAGAGAAGTTGAAATAAATTGTAGATATGCTTAACTTGGTCACTAATTAATACAGAGACAAGGAGTCGACCAGTCGAACCTGGTCGCCGTCGCATGCCTGACGGTGGCGAGAAACCTCCACTGATCGGCTTCCATGCAGGTACCTTCTCTATGAAAATGCAAGAGTGCTAACTCATCACCAATACCCGTCTATCATGCTTTACTCATATGCTCTGCACTTTATGATGCCATTAGGAAACGAGTCTTAAGTCATGACAGGGACCCACTTGAATATGACTTGGTCACTGTTGACCCTTGCATTGCGCCGGAATTTGGTTATATGTCACAACAATCATTTTCATTGTTTCAGTGTCACGTTCGATAGTGAGTACATTTATTTTTACATTGTCCACCGTCAATGATGACTAAGCACGGTAAACCATTACATGCAGAGCTTGACCAATCAGTTCCCGGTACGCATCAATATAGTTAATTTTCGAAATGTTCACAATGGCATACAATGTCAATGTTCATCGTAAATCCAAAAAGATTTTTTGAAGGCAAGCAATCATTTCTTCATAAACATATGGTACGCATGTGAAAGATTCCTAAATTTCATTAACAGAATGTAATTCCAAGGGTAATAGACATATAGAAATTTATGTACGGTTACCAGACCTCTTTTATGATTCTCATTGAAGAAAATATCACCTTTCATTCGAAGAGCATGATTCATTTGAACCGATGCGCATACACACCAGCCCACACCAAACAAAAAATAATTATTTGCAGTACGATCCGCTATGTTCATGTCTTCCCCGAACCGCTATATTCATGTCATTCCTCGAACCGATATGTTCATGTCTTGCCCGAATCGCTATGTTCATGTCTTCCCCGAACCGTTATGTTCATTTTTTTCTCACATGACAAAATTTAACGGCTCAGTAATAGTGGGGTGACTTCGAAAAAGACTGGAATACGAATTCAACCGTAAGAACTACTGATTTAACATGTCTGAACACTTCGTTCAAGTCGGTTTTAGGAAATTTTTTCAATTCGATCTCAATGGATTCATTTCAATTCAAATATCGATCGTTTTGGAGCTCTCGAAGAGATTGGCAATCCCAGTGCCAAGGATTGATATACACGTTCCTTGGCCAACATTTGCATGTGTATTGCTGGCTGAGGTGGTCAAGGGGCTTTGGGTAATGACATTCCGATGAGCTCTTCCCCGTAGGGCAGTACCTGGACCCAAGCTTGATGGCTAAGAAGGCCGCGTCCCGGGCCTTCGATGAGCTACGTGTTCTTGAGATGTTATGTTCTGAGACTGTCATTTCGTATTCAGTATCTAGATCCAAAACGTCCAAATTAAGAGATTTCAATTCAAATATACTATTGGCGGCTTGGTTCCAATTTAGGTCTTTTATATTAGCCACTTAATATTAGTATGCTCATAATCTTTTAAAGGTTTGGTTTCTTCACTTAATCCATCGCGTGGAACACCTTTAGTAATAACTAAAAAAAATCACCACTTGTTCACTGTTAAAGATCAATTATTAAATCTTTTATTTCTATCGTCTGGCAATGGGTTTTCAATTTAAAAAAATATAATAACTTTCTCAAACATAAGACAAACTTCATTATCAACTACGCTACTTTAATTTAAAAAAAAACGAGAGTTCAATTTGAATTCGTCGCAGCTCATCACTAGGGGCCGCCGATTCGGATTACGTGCAGCGAAATGTTATTTACAATTGTATCCTCAGTGCACATACAAAAAAGGTCTATTCTGAAAATAATCACGACTACATAGCGTTGGGAAAATCAGTGACACGCGGGGTTGAAAAAAATAAGAGACACATGGGGTGGATAAATAACAAAATACATGGGTGCGAAAAATTACAAGTACATGGGGTGGAAAATTACGCATGCAAGTGGTTAGAGTCCCGAGAACTTGGGGTTGAGACATCGAAATGTGCTAACATATTGTAATGAGAACTCAACATTTTTGTACGATGACAAAGGTGTGGATGGACGACATGAATTATACAGGAAATATTAATACAGCATTGGGTTGGGAAATCAAAATGTGCTATCATATTGTAAAGATTGGGTCTAAGCTATTGTATGCATAATGAAGAGGTGAATAGGCGACATAAGTAATACAGAAAGAAAATTACAAACAAAACAAGTACCTAACAATGAATAAACAATATACACACTTCATGCAATCTAGGAAATGTCTTAATGATTGACAATCCGGATAATACAATACTGGAGTACAAAAGTCGGATGAATATACTTCTGTTATAGAAGACAATGCAAAATATGAGCTTATATCAAAAATGGTACGGTAATTGTTCGAAATAATTCAATGAATTATATTAAAATCGAGTTAACCTTAGTCAAAGTTGGATGCTGCCTATCGTTCCTCGAAAAGACTGAGCTCGTGATTTAATTACACTAAAACGATTGAAACATTTGAAACATTGAAATAGGCAAAACGTTCGTTAACACTTATGGTAATTGGCAGAGACAATTGTGATCGGTAGCAACATAGAAAACATATGTATCGCTAGAGTACAAAAATATTAAATTGTGTCTAAATGTTGAGAGTTATGGTGCTGGTGTTTTCGGACAGGCTCTGGATCAGAATGCATTTTCTGGTTACTGGTATTATGTATTTAACTGATGTTTGTGGGCAAAGTTACGGTTATGAATTGATCGGTCAATAGATGTTCATTAAGCCTAATCTTGAAGGACGTGTTGGATTTAAGATTTTTGAGGCTTGTTGAGCGGTTTTTCCCGGATTTTGGTCCACCGATCTAAAAATCTCTACAGGCAGCTTCTGTTCTCCTGTGTTCAACGTGCATAGTATCATTATTTCTTGTGAATCGATTGTTCTCTTCACCTTGAGCCTACATGTGGCTTTGGCTGATGGGTGAATGTTTTTCTAGAAGATCTTTATGAATTCTGATCAACTCGTGGAGTGCCAGTTTGTTGTCGATATTGAGCCACTGTAATATTGCGAGGAGAGGACTTACGTGGTCTCGTTTTTTTGTGGTTACAATAGCATGTTATTCATGCCGAAAAGTTTGTACAACGTCGCACATTTTCGCTTTGAGTTTCGGTGCATTTCCCCAAATTGAAAAACAGTAGTTGATGTGAGAAAATATTAGAGCGTGGGCAATCAGTTATCTTGATCTGGAATCCATTTTTTTGTGGAGTTTAGGAACAAATGTGTTCCATCCAACTTTGAACACAGAGTAGTTACGTGGTGTTTGAAGGAAAGATCATGATCAAAACATACTCCCAGACTTATAACTTTATCTTCAACAGGAATGTCAGATTTGCCTATCCTGATAGATAAATTCATTGGAATTGATTTTCGTTTTGAGTTCAAGCCGAACAAGATGCATTTTATTACTTCAGAGTTGAGCTTGAGTCCATTTTTATCATTCCAATATTTCAGAATACTTATGGCTGTCTCAGCGTCGTTTTCGGGAAAGCAATATTTGAACATCATCGGAGTACATCACCATTTCCGCTAGATTTTTTGGTCATTTACAGTCGATGTCATATACACAAACCAGGAACACCAAAGGGTCATGTATCGATCCTTGAGGGACCTCAAAAGAAACTGTGGTCGGATTTGACATAGTTGCGTTATCGAGATTAACTGATTGTTGCCAATTCTTCAAATAACTTTCGAACCAAGTATGGTATATTCCGATGTTGTGAAGCATGTGAAAAAAAAATATTTTGCTTACACTGTCGAATGCTTTCGATAAGTCTAGCAATACCAGCAGAGATATCTGCCCATCATCAAAGTTTTTGTAAAGATCTTCAGTGATGCTCATAAGTGCGTTCTCTGTTGGCAATTTTCACCGATAAGCACACTGGCAGTCATTGAACAACTTGTTTGATTCGTGGTAATCAATCAATTGGATGGATATCACTTTTCTATAATCTTGGATAGGATTTAGAATGAATGTGGTTATGATGTATCACAAATTGATCTTGTGCCCGAAAATAATAGTTCTTTCACGACGAGCAAGGATCTTATAAAGTCCGAATCGAAATGATGAAGGACAGAGGCAATATTTCCTTACTTTTAAGTTACCTTGAGCATAAAACAAACGGGAAGAAGAGAACCTCATTAAGGGGGCGGTGAACATTTCCCTCTAGCGACAAGAAAATGTGCAGGTATTATAACACGTACTTACTTCCCCAGCGCAGGACTGTGAGTGGGCTCTGGAAGACGCTGGATTCATTGCGCAACGGCAGTGCAAGTCTTCTGAGGTATAAGGGGAAATATCTTCTGGTAAATGGTATCTACGAAGTCAAAAATACTCTTATGCACATATCACCTAACTTATAGCAATCTGACACTAGCGCGGGTGAGCTTCTAGAACTTATATTACCTTTGACAGGCCTTGAAGAGGCACAGTGGTCACTCGACGGTCTGGAAGCGCGACTAAAGGACTGGCTGAATCTCATGCTGGCATGGCTTTCATTAATCGTACGCTCTGCCAAGTCCTCCAATAGTCATTTTCATACGTTACAAGACTGCCTTAGTTTACCTATAAAAGGCCAAGATAATCGATATAACTGATGTTGGAATTTTCATGATCGTTATGCCGGTGGGTTCCCTTTCATGTAATGGTTTGAGTTGGTTATCTGAAAGCCTCTATCATCCGTCAGGATAGCGAATGGCGTCTACAGGGGACTGTGATAGGCTGGTCCACTAAGACGTGCGGATGCCAAGTGAGCAGTGGGAACGACCACGAATGGATTGATTTTAATGATATTAAGTTTATTCTACTGTCCGAAACATTTCGATAATTGGAGCGATAATTTATGAAACCACTCACTCTCCATTGAGAGGCTGGTGGCTTCTAGCAGGCGAGCATTTACGCCATGTGAGCTCAAGTAGGTAACTTTTGACGGGGCGTGCGACATAATATCGCACGGACGAGCCCCTACAATATCATTGTGTAAGACACACAGTTGAATTAAGATAACCCACAAGTGCAAAAATATTAGTAGCTGAAAATGCACTGTTGTCAATACCAACACGACCACAAATGGACGAGCATTTTTTTAAACCAATAGCTTCAAAGAGACGTAAATTGATCGTCACATTTTAAAAGAAACATAACCTCCATTCCAATTTTCTTTAAATATGAGTTCATGTGTACGATATGGGCCAGGTGGGCAAAATGTATGGCACCGGAAGAAAATTTGTTGATGGAGAATCTAGAGTGAGTTTGACACGGATCTGGAGAACTTTTGGGCACCACTGTAGCTTGCCTCGTTTTGATACGAAAAGGGCAGAGCCGGACTAGGGAGGAAACTCAAATACACAGAGAAAAACGCCATCTGAGATGTGAGCCCAGAATATGAATGAAGACACGAAAACTGTGTTTTAACATTACATCTTGTGTGTGAAGTACAGAACAGACTAAAATGTAGCTTCGATTGACCTCGCCTGTACCTCGTCCAGCAGTCACTTGCTCGTAAACAAGCTCCTATCAGAAACACCATTCGCACGGAATGTTCGGATGATCTTTCGCACAGACCTTGTTAGGCTCCCTTCATGCATTATAACCAACGAAATTCGTCCTACAAATACATTTACAACACCATAGGGAACTCACCTACAATATCGTTGGTGGATTGATGAGAATGATTAGACAAATTTCCCAGTCCGTAGCCTGGAGAAACCCACGTCGCTGATATACTAGACCAGCACTCGTGCACGCAGCCCGCCAACTCATCAGAAGATGCTACAAATCATTCCGTGCACATTATACTTTTATTAAACATTTCGTGCACATTAAACTGTAATTTCACTCAAATAAAAGCATTTGTTTACTGTTGGACGTCCGGCTGAATAAAATGAAATCCACCTGCGGTCGTCTTATAATTAATTATATGTCGAGTGCGAGTGCAGATTAAATTGATAAAAATCGCCAGCGTTGAAAAGTCACAAAATTCAATGACATTTCTCCAGTGTTAAGCAGAGTTGGTAATGAATTGTAGGCCAAGATTTATTAGCAAGCCTTGCACAGCCCTAATATTGCTACCAGCGTCGACATCGAGGAGAATTATTCAGTGCGAAATAATGTTTTTTCTCCCTTCAAAATTACCAACTAAACAATTTGACTACTCTAAAGAAGAGTTTCCTTTCCTTAGCTGCCGTGAGATGCGGATGTTCCAAGTAAATTCACTAATTCCATCGCAGTGGCATAAAACTTGAAAGGTACCCCTGACATAGTGAGTTTAAAAATCAATTTGATTACAGGTACACGAGCGCATTAAAATAATTGAGGGAAGGACATAATATTCATAAAGTTTACATGTAGTTAGAAAAAGGTAATATAATCGATCATGTTGACCTGAAAGGGAAGTTGATCCGGGTCCTTCAGTCTCTTTCCAATCATTGCATGTCGTCGATGATGAGCTCCACCGGTTGCCCGTATTTTTTGGAGACTCCGATGGCTATTTCATATTGGTAAATTTTCCTACTCATACCTGTCATTGCATGAGCTGATCGCACCAGGATAGAACCTTACACATATAAGCGGTACATTCAAATAATTTTATCCCCCATGTAGTGCTTCTGCGTTTATTTTAATTGTGTAGGGAAAACATGTGTTACCCTCGGAATGGAGAATTATGAACAACCTGCATGGACACATTGCTGAACGAATTGAGAAAATGTTCCTGTCCCTCACGTCGACTGCCGTATACTGGATACAAATGGGCCTGTGTTTGAAAGTTTCAATAATATGCATTAAACATGAAAACGAAGATTAAAAAAAAGGTACTATATTGAGATAGATATAAAGGGTTGAGGAACGTGTTCAGTGTGAAGCGTTCTGACTTGTTTCTTCTCACCCCAGCCAGCTCGGGCCGCTGCATGATAGAGTATCAATTTCCACCTTCTCACGGGTTACAACGGATGACGTAATTTCAGAAAATCCCTAAGCGACCAATACATCATGCAACCATTCAAATCACCTGAACTATTTTGTCTGGTATTTTTTTATTTCAACATTCTTTATAACTTTGGTTGTTTATTATTATAATATTCTTTAAAACTCTACCATCATTCAAGTCATCTAAACTATTTAATCTACGTGTGTTTTATAAAACGTTCTTTAAACCCAAGTGTTTCAATTAATAAGGAAGTGCATTTGTCTGGTGAAGAAGATACATGTGTCAACTGCTTGAGTCTTCCACCGCTACTCAAATAATCGAATTTCATAAAATATCTAAAAAAAATAAAAATAGGCGAGCATTTTTTTGAATATCCTTATCAACCTGCGTGGATTTTATAAAAGTGTTGGGGGGTTGATGAATGTACGTATTTGTACACAACAAGGCAAGTACTAATAGTATAGTTATTTTCCTGGTCTCTCACAGGAAAATATTTCCTGCCATTATCAACTTCATAGAAGGTTGATGGTAAGGGCGATAAAATAGTGAGTATGAACATTGAAACTGTTATAATTTTTTTTCCTGTCAAAATTCAGTAATCTTTTATTGGCATGTACTTTTTAATCGTTCTCATAAGTTCACCCGCAGTATCCATATTGCATTTGAGGTTTTCAGTATGACAAAGTTGGAATAGCTGTGGCACGTAACTTGAGTTGAAGAATGTTGCCCGGTATTCGCTGCCCAAACTTAGTTCATAATTGATCAACTCGCGTGACGGAATCTGCATGAAACATGAAACAAACATTTCAGTCAGGCATACGTCTCTGTGAGAATGTATTCCAAGGAAACGTACATAGAAATAACTGAAAAGTTAAGTTTAAATTCCTTAAATGATTGAATTCAAGATTAGGCTGTCAATCTGGACTCCCTGGACCTGATCTTCCATCCTCGTCAGTGCATGGTGATGATGTGTATTAGACAGCTCCTACATTTGTCTCTTAACCGTACCCAGATGGCTCCGTACCTACACGCGCTGCTCTTGTGAGTTCTTATGGCCTAAACGAATGATAGTTCCCTGTGTCAGGTGGCAAGTTGCAATTCCAATCAAAATAAAGATGATATTTGTTCTGACCGTACTGTAAATCAGAATGTTACTCAGTATCAGAAAGCGACATGTTTGTTTTTATTCATGTTATTACTAGGTGATAACTGTGAATCCCACACGATCAGTGTGTGACTGAAGAGACCGCAGTAGAAACAAACAGCCCCCTCCCCCCTCTCACCTCGCCTACAACACTTATACCCTCTGTTCAACAACTTGTGTAACATTACCTTTATCAAAGTGGTATTACTTTAGCATTCAAGATAACATCCCTTCGAAAGTTCGTTATGCTGACAAACGCTATTAATCGGCAATAATGGATTCAGATCAACATTATTTAGCGGAAACAACCAATGGTCTACGCCTTGGAAAACATATTTAAATCCGGTTATATGAATGCCAAATGGCCGATTTGTAAGTGTTCGATGGTTGATCAGTGTCATATGACTACAAAATGTGTTCTTATGATATAATAGCCAGCAACTCACGGTTTGTATTGTGATGATCCCATCTCGAATTTATTTAATGATGGCGTGTGGCAATGAGAGACGATTGTCATTAAAGTAGCCAACAAAGTTTCCTTGGTAACTTTGTGATTCGGTTTGCCAATGACCTTTTTTTTTCAACCGAAAAAGGGTACTGCCTTTGAAATCAGAAGTGTCTCACTGCGTACTAAGATCATATGGTTCTGGTTTATACTGATTAACATCTCGCAATTGTCAATACGTGAAAAAGACATAGATCAAACAAATATAAATACATAGTGAAGTTGCCCGAGACCCGAAATAATACCTTTCTTAATGGCCATATCCATCAAGTCGTTGTTAGGGTCAAATGTAATTAAATTGTCGAATGCAAAAAACATAACTATTAGTGTAGACTAAGAACTGGATTGAAGCAAATCTTAATCATCTGTGGAAAATATCCATACCCATCATTTTTTAACTCATCAATTTGTTTTTTCCATACTGATAGTGAATTATGAGGCCAACACAGGTTGCCACCGTGAATAATTTTTACCAATGTGATTGAATAACTTCAAATGAAGAAAGCAATGAAAGTGATGCAGCTTATGAATTTCCTGTTTAATTTTCGGACTTCGCGTTTGTTCACATTTGCGTTTGTTCACATACGGAATATTAACTGGCTCTTTTGTGTACATATTTTACAGACTCTCTTTTGTGTTCTCTTTTTACAGACTCTTTTGTGTACTTTTTTTACAGACTCTTTTTGTGTCCTTTTTAGACGGACTCTCTTTTGTGTACTTTTTTTTACAGACTTTCATTTGTGTACTTTAATTGCGAGAGCTGTATTAGGTATAAATTATCTGAAAACTAATCGCCTGTAAATAAGTGTGTGAGGTGTAATAAGTGCTGAAAATAAGTATAAGTTAACGCGCGCAAGCAGTTCAGTGCAGCGATTCCCCCGGACGACGTTGGAAGGATGCCTTCAAATCTAGCGGACTGCTCGGTCTGCTTTGCCAGGATGAGCAGGGGCGTCTTCAGAGACCTCGTGGAAAATCTCGTCTTGAGGTTCTGTGAGCTGGATGGCAGGCTCGACCGGGTCCTAGTGACCTTCCAGGGTCTGCGGCGGAGGGACGACGACGACGGAGAGGACGGGATATTTGAGGGGAAGGTCTTTGTTCTAGAAGAGCAGCTACGCACTGTTGCCAGCGAGTAGGTGGAGATGAGAGAGGAAATCGACAGGACTTGTGAGTCCGTAGCGGAGGTGGGAGCCGATCGAGAAACGTAAGGTCCAAGAGGACCTTGGGAGTAAGCGTGATCATGAGAGTTGCACTGCAGACATCAGTAGAAACTTACGTTCTGATATGGAGAAGGCTAATAAAGGCCTGGCGGAACAGACGAGGAAGCTAGTGAAAGTTAATGAGTTGGTGTTCCATACTTTATAGGGAGGCATCCCAGGAGAGGATTGACCGAGGGGTCCTAGTTCGATCCCGGAGGAGTCTTGGTGGTTCTGCTCTGACATTCTACCGTGACGTACTTGGTAAGAGTCTGCAACGGCAGCACACATACAACCATAAACCCATTCCACAGCTACCGGTGCTGGATGTGAGCCCGCAACTAGCTTCCACCCCAATACCCAAACCCGGGGTACCTACTTCCCGTCAGGTCAAGAGGTCATCAGCTGCCCGGAAACTGAAAACCGGGACTAGGCCGATACCTCGGACCAAGACATCCACGGATCGAAACCGCACCCAACCTCTACGGGGCGGCGTAGATTCGGATGGATTTCTGAAAGTCCAGAACCGGTTCACCTTCGCGAGCCGGCTCGCGTTTGTGATGCCAACGCGGAATACTTTTGAGAAGTTCACCGACTTGGACGGTGAAATTGAGACACTTGTCCTTGGTGACTATCGTCCGACACCAGGCGGTTGAATTTGCTCTTAGGTGTAAGACAAAGAGGCGGGTTATTTGTAAGCCCGGTGACACGATTGAGAAGATCAGAGGTGCCCTTGCAGAGGTTGAAGTTTCCATCCGGGAGACACTCACAATCTGCCATGTAGGCACCAATGATCATAAAGGGACAAGGTCGGAAGAGCTGTTAGCCAAGTATCTGCAGCTGATTTTTAGTATCAAGGCAAATACGCAACGAGTGGCCATCACATCCATCTTACCGCAAATGAATGACAATGACGCGCTGTATAGCAAGTTAACCTATACAAATTGAGCCCTCGAGACCATTTGCAAATCCATTGGAGTGTCCTTCATCAACTTGTTTGATGACTTTTGGTAGACGCCCGATCTTCTTCTACGAGACGGCCTACACCTGAATATTGTAGGAAATGCCCGACTGGCAGACTTCTCCTCTTAAGCGCTAAGAAATACTATGCACGAAAGTTATTGGTCCAGCATACTTTAAACGGACCAGTTTTGGCCGCAGGGAACCCTACCTAGAGGGCTCTGTGCCCGCCGCAAATTCCCCGACGGGAGCGATGACCAATCGGTCCTTCCAGGAGGAAGAAGCTGCGGGCACGGTAGATGCGTTACAGGGCTCGCAAGAAGGCAATTCTAAGGATGATCAAGATCCTGGTCCACAACCGACAGGTCGAGACCCCCCAATGATGAAAAAGTCGAAGACCGAGACCTGCACCGTTTCAAGGTCTTCTTCGGCAACGCGCAGTCCTATGCCCCTAAGTTCGACGAACTGAGGGGACTGGAGACCATGTACTCGTTTGATGTCATTGACATAAACGAAACATGGCTCTATCTCCAGAGATAATGCTACCAGGCTACAAAATGTATAACATGGACAAACCGGCCCCTAGTAAACGAGGAGGCGTGTCCGTGATGTACATAAAGGAGATACTGCATCAATTTCTTAGAGTAACGCTCGCCACAGTCTCTTGCGAAATACTCAACGCCGGATTCAAAGTGGCCCATGTGACACTGAAGCTGGCATTGGTGTACCGCAACAACTTCACCATAGCTGATGCCCAAAAAATCGTGAGACTATCATCTTCGACGCTGTAATCTCTCTTATATTGACGGGGTGTGCTTAACTTCATCACAGGCCCAAGGCAATAAACTAGAAGAGCTTATCGCCGATAGTGGCATGACCCAGTGTGTTCGTGAACCAACCCGGGGAAACAACAAACTGGACCCAGTCATGTCAACTGAGGAGCGCTTCGTCGGCAACATCCTAGTTGGCAACAAACTGGGAGGGGCTGATCACAACACGGTAGAATTCCCCATCAAAGTGCCTTGTCCAGCACCCCAGGGAGCTATACGCCGCCCCAATCTTGCGCGAGCAGACTTCCAGGGGATGATAGAACAACTAAGTACGCTTAACCTAATCGAACAACTTGGAGAAGGTACGGTGAACGCTTGCTACGACAACCTCAAGGAGAGAGTTTGAGAGGGCAGCGATGGTTATATACTCTTGAGGAGAATAAATCCCGCTCAAAGGATCAGGCCATCTTGGTGGAACGTCGAAGTTGCAAGAGCCTTGAATCGTAGCGGTCGACTAAATGCGCCTCAGAACGTCACCTGAGGACTTGGTCAATATCCTGAATAGCTTCTTCTGTTTAGTGTTCACAGTTGAGGGCCCCGGCAACGAACGAGATACTGTTGACGCGGGGGAAGTCAGCCTCAACGACATTACATTCACATGAGAGAAAGTTGTCAAACAACTTTAGGGACTGGACATTCACAAATCTGTCGGTCCCGATGGACACCACCCAAGAGTGCTCTAGGAAACTTGAGAACAATTGGCGGATTCCATAACCCACATTTTCAACTTATCGATGACGAGTGGGGAGGTCCCCGAAGACTGGAGAGCTGCTAACGTTACGACAACTAAAGACTAAGAGATCTGAGTAGGGTCTTAGCGGCGCAGGGAATAATCGGAAGCAATCCTCTGGCACCGGTATATTCGACAAAATATCGGTCTCAATGGTACTGTCGTGTGGAGCACCATTGACAGTATATCGGTCTCAATAGCACTGTCGTGTTGAGCAACATTGACAGTATATCGGTCTCATGGTACTCACATCCATGCAGGTGTGAGTCATGTGGGAGTGTGCATGGCGGCGAGCAGCCAGCGCTACACATCCATGCAGGTCACATTTACTTCTGTGAGGGATCCATACAGTATTGTAGGTTGCAAACACCTTTATTACTGTGAGGGATTTATCGAGCCCTTTATCGCCGCCCTTCTGCACATATGCCAAGAACAGACGCAGGTACTAGAACTGCTTCTAATCTTCAACAAAGGTGACGTACAATCACCCAGCATCTATCAACCGATCAGCTTGACGTCGATTGTGTGCAAAACCAACGAGTAATTGGTACGAAATCCTCTCGTCGATCCCCTGGAAGACCACGGACTCGTTCACGACACTCAACATGGCTTCCGCCGAAAGAAGAGTTGTCTGACAAATCTGCTGGACTTTTTCAATGAGGTGATCAACGTGCACTTCCAAAAAGCCTTCGACAAGGTGTCGCAGTGGAGAATGTTACACAAAGTCTATGAGCTCGTCATTGGTGGCAACGTACTTCACTGGCTGCGCGCCTGGCTAACAGGACGCAAGCGAAGAGTCAGCATCGGCCAGGCTTTGTCCGAGTAGGCCTGTGTTACCTCTGGGGTGCCCCAGGGCAGTCCTGGGTCCTATACTCTTCCTCATCTATATAAGCGACATGAATGCTTGGCTTCTGTCCAAGGTATCGAAATTTGCCGACGACACGAAGTTCTTCCATGCAGCATGGAGGGAAAGAGACAGAGTTGAGATTCAACAAGATCTCGAAAAATTCGTCCAATGGTCAGAAGCGTGGCAGATGCCCATCAATGTTGCAAAATGTACAGTTATGCACATGGGTTGTCAGACTGTCAACTTTAACAACACGTGGCAGGAAGCGATCTTTCAACTGTTGACCAGCAGAGAGACTTGGGCGTTCAAATCTTGAAAGATTTAAAATGGGGCGCGCAGGTCGAAGAAAGTTACAAGATAGCTAATCGTAACTTTGACTACATCTCTCGTACCTTCCTCTGCCAAAACGAAGGACATTGTATTGCTGTTGTACTCGTTCCTCGTCTATCCCCACCTCGAGCAAGCAGTCCAATTCTAGTCTCCACACATGAGTGGAAATTGCAACTAAGCTCATCCCGCAGCTACGCCTTCACAGCTACGGGGATAGGCCTAAAGGGCTTGGCCTCATCACCCTCGAGCAATGAAAGCTGAGGGGCCAGCTTTGAAACCTTCAAATACCTGGAGGGATTCAACAACGTGAGCCCTGTCGGCCTCCTCGACAGGGACCACAACATTCGTACATGAAATAACGGGGCTAAACTTGTGGTAGAATATTTCGCTACGACTATAGCGCAACTTTTTTTCCCAATTGCAATCTCACGGGTTTTAAACAATTTACCAGATGCGGTAGTCGGCTCTGAATCCGTGAATGAGTTAAAAAAAAAACGCGCTCGATAAACACTGGGCTACGTGACTCGTTTAATTTGAGAACGACACGACTTTCCCAGGAGCTGTCGAGATAACAATTCTTGGGATATGGGGGAGGCGCATGACACGGCTGTCTACACAATTCAAGCTATTACTAATAATAAATTCATAATTGTCGCTGGTAGTAGTAGACGTTAATTATTAGTCATAATTTCAGTATCAGTACCAATGTAATGATTGATAATGCTGACTAACCCAAGCGACTAAATACTCCATATGGGAACGGAAGGCTTTCTACCATTAACATTACAATACAAACAGACTAATAATGCTGCATTGCAAGTACAGAAAGACTGATAATATCTCGGTAACGATCATTCCTATTAGAATTCACGGGGTGAGAGGTGTTACGGTGACTTGCATCCACCCCTTTACCCACGTCAGGGTCACCGGTAGTGGGTGTGAGCCCGTAACGGTACTCGCAACCTCCCATCACGCTAGCCTGCGAGGCCATCTGCTGTCCCAAAGTGTGATAAGCAGATGAGGGACTATGGTATCTCAAGAATCGACACCGCCTAAGAGGAGAGTTTGCTCAATCCGATGCGGCGGTGAAGACTTGAAGTGATACCATATATTTCTACTCCTTATTTTTATTGTTCCTACGTGGTACGGTGACAGCAGTCACCACCACACCCCATGATATGCGAAAATCAAACCCGCACCAAGAGTAGAGCTCCTGCTCAACTCTGTGATACGGCCTAGATTCGACGGGTATCATATATTGCTGAAGGCAACGAATATCTTCCTACGGAGGAATCTTGCCGGCATGATGGCATTTTTGTTTTTAATTTTCTACCCTCCCTATGCGAGAGGAAAGAGAGGAAAAAAATAGGAAGAGATAGACAACAAATCCAAACTAGTGCTTGTGAAGTCTGCCGGTACCTCACCCTCTCACTCCATGATGGGCAGAAATCGAACCCGCACCAGGACGTGAGCTTTGCTTAACTCTATGGTACGACGTAGATTCAACAGATATCATATATTATTGATGCAATGAGTATGTTCTTACGGAGGGACTTTGCTGGCACAATGGTGATTTTTTTTAATATTTCTACCCTCCCTGAGGGAGAGAAATTTGAGGAGAAAATTGGGGAAAGACAGATAACATTTACGAATCAGCGCTTGTGAAGTCTGTACCGACTCAGCGGCGCTTGCTGAGAAGTCGCAACGACGGCCTACCCACACCCCATGATATGCAAAAATCGAAACCGCACCAGGAGGAGAGATATCATCCATTGTTGAGGCAATGAGCATTCTCCTACGGAGAGACCTTGCCGACGCGATGGTATTTCAATCTTTAATTTTCTACCATACCTATCGGGAGAGAAAAGAAAGGAGCAAAGAGGGGATAACATGCATCTGTCGAATCAGTAAGTACCTTGTTATGTAAGGGCAATGTCTACACGATACTACTCTCATTTTCTCCTCTTCTTCCTTTCGTGTCAGGAGGGAAAATGAAAAAAGAAAGACAGACATCACCAGAAAATTGCTTCCCTTGGGTGGCAACTCCATTTTCCTGGTAGACAGCACCATGATATAGTCCTTATATCTAGGAGATGCCCCTCTGGTGTCTCACCCTGAAATATAATGACGTATATTGCAGATGCCCTCCGGCATCTCATCTTGAAAGTTATTCCTTTGTACAATGTGAATGAACTAAACGTCGTTTCTCTATCTTGTTGCACAGATTTGGGCAAGATCTAGTGCAGCAGGGAGATGAGAGACATATAAGTGTTAACCTTCTCTCCACAGATGGTCCAATTTTTTTCAAAATTTAAACACCGGTTTTTCCCTTTTTGGACTAAAGTTTTGCGATAACTGTTCTTCAGAAATGTATATATATTTTTCATTCTTTAGACTAACTCGATGTTTGAGACAATGTTCTAAAAATATCTTAAAATGTTAAAATATTGTTTTTTTTTTGTCTTTTCTGGATTTAAATCGTGCAATAACTGTTTGTCAAAATTCAAAATACTTTAGTATCATCTGACTAAACTCTATTCAACATAATTCAAAACGTAAATGCTCGTTCCATCCTTGGACCTAAACTTGCAATAATACCCGCTTTTCAAAACTTAAAATACTCACGTTTCTTATGACTAAACTCAGGATTGGGCACGAGCAACTCTTTTCCTAAAAGATGCCACTCTGACGTCTCACCTTGAGGTGCGAAAGCCTTCAAGGAACCATTAGCGTACAGAAGACTCAATCTTCTGAGCACATGGAGGAGGACCACTACCCAGGCAACTGGGAGTGTTGCTCTAGTAAATGTGCACATATTTGTCGAATTTGAATTCCCATATGCTCCTTTGGATGTGGACTCCATACGTATTTGGAGTCCGTCTGACCCAACCTTTGAGGCAAGCCGACAGGCATGTGCTCGAAGAGAAGTGCGATTCCGCTAAGCGCATGGGCGTGTCCGTTTCTGCGCGACCGTGTGAGATGCGGCCGCCAGAAACCTATTTTTTTCTTTTTGCTTCTTATTCGCCCCGTTCCTGAACAAGTCAACCTGACACTCGACCTTTTCTTCTCCGGGGCTGAAATGCCCCGGGTAGTAGTGGGGTGGTGGTGGCAGGTAGTGGTGAAAGTTGTGGTGGTCCTTCTCTTTCTGTCCGTACAACCTTCTTTTTTTTGCTGTTTGTGTGCGTGAATTTCTAAAGCCTCGGTAACTATCCCCCACTATTTTTTGACTTCTTTCAAACGAAACACTCGGCATGAGCTCTCGTGCTCGTTTGTTTTCCTCATTCTAATCTAATCTAATCATACGTGCACGAATCCCAACATGTAATCCTGCCTATTCAAAGATCATGTAATCCTGCCTATTCAAAGATCATGTAATCCTGCCTATTCAATCCCTAACTTGACCTACTCTGTGCATCGAGAACATTTGAACCAAAATTATAGAACATCTCAGGATCGCACGAACTGTTTTTTTTTCAGGAGAAGAGCAGCAGTTATTCGTCCCCCTATATCTCAGCAGGAAGTAGTCACGGAAACCTTAACGGCCTTCATTCATCTCTGCTGCTCATCTTGTCTTCTGCCTAGAGTTATGGCGCTGTTCTAGCTGGCATGAACCTATTCTGGTAACAAACGCTCGGTCAGAGATGGTTGATTGGTCATCGATGGTTTGTTTATCGGCCTATATTCTGCGGCAGCATCATTTGTTAGTACGGAATAAATTTCCAGCAAGCAGTGCGCATGGATATCATCTCAGTTCAACCTCTCAGGATTTAAGATATAACGGTGTAGATTTGAGGTCCTCTGAGCCAATCAACAGTGACAGACAATGTCCTGCTCCACATACTATCAGCTTATCGAATTAAAGAGTTGCTCTAAACACTGCATGTATTCAAACCGATGTATTATTCACACTCACGTGTACACTAGAAAAACAAAGGAACCAAGTAAACTTTCCCTTGTTTTTATTTGCGCTTGTAGTCAATGACGGTTTTCTTCGTACATCGCAAAATTACATTATTGTTAGAAGTTAGTGCATCTCATGCCATTTTTTCGTTTCAATACGAATTGTACTTCCTAATATTCCGTACTTTGATAATTATGAAACGTTTTTTGCCGCTGCCGCTTCACGCTCAGCCTCGCGAATTAGACCGCGTTTAGCGGTTAATCGATGACTTTTTCGACCTAAATGTTATTACAGGTAAAATCAGTTGACACGCATCGAAACCTTTTTTTTCTTTCAAGCTAGATCATTACATGAAACGATTATTTAAAAATCACATTACCGGTCTGGGGGAAGAAAACATCGACCAACAAAACACATTGACAACCATGAATAAACACAGAATGTTCATTGAGTTCATGCATATGGACAAAACGTAATATATGTGGGCCGAGGTAAGGAAGTTTTGTGCGAATCCATTTCAAGAATTATCTACAAAGCAATGTCTGTCATGACATTCCTTCTGTTTTTAATCAATTGACACTGTCTCTTCCAATACGAAGTAGGAAATTTGTGCGACGACTACGGGAACGAGAAAGGAAACCTCCCTATTCATACGCCGTCAATAAATTTTCAGTTAATAAGCCCGGGCTGACGTTTACCTTCCGTAGGAAGACACTCATGGTGGCCAGGGCCGGTCTGAGAAGGAGGTGACTATCTCGGACTTAGCTGGGCTGTGCAGCTGGTTTAGGCAGGCACAGGAGAGAAAAAACATTTCCTTTGTGGGATCATGGCATCTTTAATTTTCTCCGGCATTCGGCAGACTCTGGCTCCCTTGAATAATCAGGCTTTGCATTGTTTTGTCGGACATAGGATTTTTCCCATGCATGCTTATTCTTTTTGCTGCCTAATACAACTTTAGAAAGCCTAGAATACTCAAAATAATTTCATTTGCAAATAAAAGGCGGCGGTGGTACCAATCGACCGACTGTGATTATGCAAATAACTGAAATGTCCTTTAGTCTGGACATTTTCACATCCCGAAACTTAAAACCTGTAAGGAGATAATCAAATGATGAGAGGACCAAAACAAATGTTCAACTTCCCTCCGTAAAAACTTTACCAGCACTCAGAAACTAACAAACGAAAAATCGACAGCATTTTGAACCCGCAAGGAAATAAAAAACAGGTTGATCGGCATCGGTTTGCTGCAGACTATTCAAAATATTTATTGAAATAATGTTTTATTCCGAAC
>SDVV010002393.1:0-23148 GCA_016164225.1 Gammarus roeselii | reverse complement strand
AAGTTCACCAACAGAAAAGACCAAGTGTTCATCAACCGCTTGTGCACGGGACACACGTGGATAACTCACAACCACCTGATGGATGTCGACATAGGACCAAACGCACCACCTTGCCCCTGTTGCCACCAAGTGGCTATCAGCGTGAAACACTTACTGATGGATTGCAACGCACTCGCGGCAGCACGACGAGCGTTCCTAGATCCCCCGTGCAACCTACAAAGCCTACTCACGGACCCAACCTACCGTAAAAAGCTTATCGCTTTCGGAAAACACACCGGACTATACGAAGCTGTCTATACCTCTGACACCTGTGCGAATGAGGTGGTCCCTCCACCTCACTACGCACAGAAACAACTACTCATTTTACGAAGATACGCATTAACTCTACTCTCTCGTACGCTCTAATACGCGAATATGCCACAATTAAAATATGTACTGGCTTCATCTTGACAAAGCTAATATTTTCGCACGCGAGGTTGTGCGGACTTACCTAAACCAACGACGGTCGCGCCCTACGGGGGAGCCTATTATGAATCACGTTGAGGCTCTGGTGGAAATGAGGCTCAAATCAATCAATTCTCCGCGCGCAATGCCAGGCGCAAGGGAGGCTGCCCGACATCATCTCCAAGGACCCGGAGCAAGGGTCCCACCATCCCCCGGTGAGCGTGGAATACCGTCCGCGAGGGCTGGCCCTCACTTTATTTGAAATACTCCAGCGACAACATAGAAACTCAACTAGGAAGAGGCCGCTGATAGACAGCCGTAGCAATATATTAAAATAGGACTGTGTATCGGCATACGTGCCATTTTACTAGGTATTGGCATACGTGCCACATTCATTTTACTGTGTGGCATACGTGCCCGTTATTTTAGTTTTGGCATTCGTGCCACATTCATTTTACTGTGTTGGCATACGTGCCCGTTATTTTAGTATTGGCATACGTGCCACTTTCAATCTTACTGTGTATTGTCATACGTGCCACATTCATTTAGTTGTTGGCCTGCGTGCCCGTTATTTTAGTTTTCGGCATACGTGCCATATTACTAGTTTTATTTGGCATACGTGCCTTCTTGTGTGTGTATTGACATACGTGCCACTTTCAATTTATTTGGCATACGTGCCTTTTTCGTGTGTGTATTGTCATACGTGCCACATTCATTTAGTGTTGGTATACGTGCCCGTTATTTTGATTCTAGGGTGCAGGTGTTATGTTGGGCCCCGACAATTTTGTAGCCCTAGGTGTGTTTCTTTTCCACAACATAAGCGGTAGTTTTTTGTGTACGGTGTGTACACCATGATGTGTGAAAATGTGTGCGTGTAGAGGTGGTTCATCTCCTTCGGTAATTCTTTTGCTAAATATCGATTAACTTTAACCATACTTTTTTTTTCTGTCCCTCCTTACACACATACCCTTTTTTTTGAGCTACGTTGCGTTGGTGGAAATTGCTGAATTGTGAAAGTTTAATACATACACTAAGTCAATCAGTCAAGCTAAACTCCAGAGTGAGTAAAGGGGTGAGTGTCATGTGTAGGTAAACGCCTTCGACCTCACCTGGCTGACCGAACTCAATAGTGCAAGGCCCTCAGTCGTAAATAAGTATTAACGTAAGAGGGGCCACACACTGGTGCCCCGAGTGAGGATTGATTTTCCTCACAACCAGAGCGTGACACTCTGTTTCACTTTTGCAGTTATTTTCCATACAACGTTGCGTGGGTGTGGGGAGGAGAATAAACTGTTTCTCATATGTATGTTATATATTTATCAATGGTCAGTCAGACCACTCTCTCTCTCTCGGATGCATCTAGAGGTGAAGGTTTAAATTGGTAGAGGCTAGGCTGAAATAAAGGAGGGCTTGGCAACAAGGGTGGCCACAGGACGTGTTATTTTTGTTTTTGGTAAAAGAGAAAAAACTCAGACGAGATTATTGTCTGTTCTAACGAGAGAGAGAGACGTGGGTCAGGGTCAATTTAGCTGCACTGATGTAAATCATAACTAATTAACACTTCAGTGGAGTAACACCGCAGCAGGGCTCGACAGCTTTCGCTGGTAGCACTCGGTTTTTGTCGCTGTTTGACGCGCTTTTTCCTTCAGCTGAAGACTTTAAAGTAAAATATTATATATATGTGTATGACTATTGAAGTGATAGTGTCATTATAATTTTATTGACTTGTGTGGCAAACATAAAATATTAATCATAGTGTATGGATGGTTCACGACGTTTGAGTGAATCATCATTGGACGAGTTAGTACGTGACGATCCGACGCAACTCAGGGATCAGACCAGGAAATATATTAGGGTTAGAGGTAGAGGTACCCAACGTGGTGGATTGGTGATTTAATTCCGACGGTCGAGTGCGAGGGAGGATTGGCAGAGTGAATTGTTGGAACAAATAGACGCAATGGCAGTTCCCGCCCCCCCTATAATTAATTTTATACAAGGGGACAAGATCCCCCGATTCACGGAACGACGGAGGGAAAGCGACCACACAGCCTGGTACGCAGGGTCCTCCATAGAATGCTATATTCGTGCTGTGAAGACATTTTGTGGAGCAAATGGGATTACGGAGTCGGCAAAGATCAACGAGCAGTTCCGGCTGAACTTGCATCCCTCAGTGGGGGATGCAAGGGATACACTGCTAAAGTTTGATACTTTGGCCGAACTCCTGGAGGCCCCAAAAACAACTATCAAGCATTAGAGAATGAATTCCTTAAGACGTATAAAACGTCTACTCAGTTATCCTTGCGAGCACCCGCACAGGAGCTGTTGTCAATAAATATAATCCCTGTAAATGAAGCCACAGCACGAAATCATGCCCGCCTATTTGAAGGAATAAAATATTTCGTGGACCTTTATTTTGGTAAGCCGAACTTTGATGTCGCAGCAGACCAGCGCTCAGGGAAGAGAGTTCTCGTTGACGCGCTGTACGTACTTTTAATGGCGCCACGATTGACTGAGTCTGTATATAATAAGACGATGCGTGACGCCACTGCAGCGACTACGACAATAACGTTGACGAAAAATGTGTTAGACAAAGTAGGTGCGATGCCGGGATGAACGGATGCGTACGAGAATAAACAGGTAGTATTCAGGACGTTTAGCGTCCAAGAAGTACTGAGACAAACATTAAATGACTCTACGGATGAGATGACTGGACAGACGACGGATGTTATGGGAATAAATGCGATTCTGCAAGGCCCAGGGCATTACCTGCAGGACAGGCCGGGCCGAGATAACATAGTTTATAACCCAATACGCCATGGTTACCCTACACGGTATGGAGGAGGGGGGGTTGAGCTCACCCCCCGAGAGGTACGACACGCGGTCGAGGATACCCTCGACGAGGGTTGAGAGGAAGGCCCAGCTCTGTAAATATGGTCGGTGGAGACATAGCGAGTCAAAACACGGAGAACCCGTGTATGGAGATGGTCCCATATGAGGGAGAGCCAGAAAAGGCTATGAAACAAATCAGGTGGGATATTCGGAAAAGAAGTGTGTCAAATGTAAGGGCAATGGACACACTAGAGACGAATGCCGAAACGCCCCAAATCAACACGTGGAGTGCTACAGTTGTGGCAGGTTGGGTCACTTCGCCATGAGGTGTCCCGAGAAAAACAAACCACCAGTGGAAAGTCCGAGACAGGCCCCTTTTTAGGGAGGTCCGGCACGAGGAAGGCCCAGCTAGCCTCAAATCTCCCTGATGTCTGTTAGTTCAATGGACCCTAATTGCCTCTCCAAATTGGGAGAGCAACATTCAGCGTATGCTTCCAGGAATACTGCGCCGAGACTGAGCACCTCGTCATTTAGTAGATCGATGGTTAAGCCTCTGAATGATCCTGCGAACCCTTTGTCAGTGGCAGGGCTCGACAGCCCCAGGGATGAGAGTGAGACTGTGACTGGGAAGTGGTGTGAACGGTGTTGTGTGTTACAACAACCAGGTGGTGACGCTTTGGAGAATAAAAGTCACCGGTTGTTGGTAGTGAACGAGCAGGCGGTTTACAACTCGTTAAATTCGGAAAAAGAAATCCGGATTCCAATGGTCTCAATGGTAGTGAATGGCAGACGTGCGCGTGGGTTGTTAGATACGGGAGCCGGTAAGACAATCATTAAGGCTGGAATGCTTGAAGATTTGTCGAGGTCTCTGATCCCTTGGGGTGCCCGATTGACAGACTTTAACGGACAGGCCATACCCGTGTTAGGAACACGAAACATTGAAATTTCAGCAAAATGTTGCAAAAGTAACTCCAAGGCAAATGGTTCGTCAAACTCCGCCCCCCAAGCGAGAAACAAAGTATTTTTCATCCATCAGGTGGTCGTAATTGATCAGGGCCATACAGCTCCCTATGAGCTATTGATTGGCACAGACCTGTTGGACAAGCATAAAGCGAAAATCGATTTCTCTAATAGAGTCTTAACAATAAAAATTAACCACAAAGCTTACAACATTCCCATTAGCGACTTGAACCAAACCCCGCAGATTTACAGCGCGAACACCGTAGCAGAACACCCGAAACTGCTTCGCATCGATTCGAAAGCTACCCCCATAACCCCGATCAAACCCAAGACAGAGCTTGTTGTGCACGCCGCGGAGATTTTTGAGATTGGACCACTCGAACAGCGAATCGTTCGTGTCCACACCAAAATTCCCGACGGCGAGTACACAGTCCATCGCGGCTCTGCGGACTCTGGTCTGCTGGTGTCCGAGGCTCTGATAAAGATTAAGGAAGGATCAGTACTACTATTATTGCTGAATGCCTCCCTTATGGACCTCAAGATACTGAAAGGAACACGATTAAGCGCGTTGACTCCGTTGAGGAAAATTGAATATTACCCTATCGGATGGACTCTGGGCGCTTGCATCGAGAACCTCAATGTGGTGCACCAAGGTGCAGACGAATCATCGGTCTCAAAGCCACTCAATTTAAAAGGACTACCACCCATAATGGAAGACGAAGTGGATACCCCCGCTGATCCACCACTTCGCGGGAAGCTCGGCCGACTCCTAAATAAATATCGCAACGTCGTCGCAAAGCCGGGAGAACCACTGGGAAAAACCAGTGGTACGGAGTGCAAGATTCCCACTGATCCGGAAGCAGGGATCATAAACCAACGACAGTTTCCCTTACCACATTCACAACTAGCCGAGTTGGACGGCTTGATTGATGACATGCTGGATCGGGGAGTGATCGTTCCCTCAGACAGTGCCTGGAATTCCCCGTTGATTATTGTCAGAAAAAAGGACGGAACACCGCGTTGTTGCGTTGATTTTCGTCAATTAAATCGATTGTCCGTCGCGGGGTTGCGACACCCATTACCGAGGATACCAGAATTGCTGCAGTCCTTATCAAACGCAGAGTATTTTACATCCATCGACCTTGAAAGTGCCTTCTGGCAACTGCCGGTGGCAGAGAAGGACCAAGAAAAAAACGCGTTCACTACACGGAAGGGGCACTACCATTTTCAAGTAATGCCTTTTGGGTTGAAATACGCTCCTCAACTTTTTTCAAAATGCATCGCCCTAATGCTCGGAGAAGCGCTGGGCATCCACGCTCTGGCGTATCTAGACGATATCATCATAGCGTCACCAACTATCGACGATCATTTGACATCCATCGAGAAAGTGCTACAGAAACTGCGCGCGGCATCCTTGCGAGCAAAACTAAGCAACTGCGAATTCCTCAAGAGAGAAATCAAATTCCTGGGACACCTAGTAAGTCCCAGAGGAATTCAGATGCACTCGGACCACCTAGACGCCATCAGGATTTATCCAACTCCCATGAACGCAGACCAAGTCAGGTCATTCCTCAGGCTGCTGAGTTACTTCAGGAGTTTCGTGTCAGAGTTCTCACGTATTGCCGATCCGTTAAACAAATTGTTAAAGAAGGGTCAGCCGTTCGTTTGGAAGTCCATCCATGCAAGTATTGAAAGAATGTTTGATGAAGGCACCGGTGCTCAGGTTCTCAAATTTTTCAGTGCCATTTCACATGTTTACCGATGCATCAAACGTTGGCCTAGGAGCCGTGTTGTTGCAGCCCGACTCTAGTGATAAATTACACCCGATCTCGTACGCTTCAAGGTCTCTGTCAGAGACAGAACGTCGTTATTCCACGACCAAGAGAGAGGCACTGGCAGTCTTATGGGCCCTCAAGACATTTCGTTACCTGGTATACGGCTACGAAATCACTATCTACACCGATCATCGTCCACTGTCGTTCCTATTCAGAAAATGTTTGCCCGAAGGTGCGCGGGCAGATGGGCGGTATTGACACAGGAGTACAGCCCAAAGGTGGTGTATGTGAAAGGCAACTTAAATAACCTAGCCGATGCATTGTCCCGCACCCCTTACAGTCTTCCCACATTGGAGGAGGGTGGCGAAGATCTGAAGGAGGTAGCAGATAAGGAAGACTACGATGACATGCCGTCACACATTACGAATGTTCAGGAGAGCAAGGCCCTTCCAAAGACCCTAAAGGAACGGGTCCCTGCGTTGGCTTGGACGGTAGAAGAGTTAACGGAAGAACAAGGAAAGGACCCAAATTTAGCCGCATACATCTCACACCTAACTACGGAAACACCGATCCAAACTCACACAGGCTCTCCGAAAGATCTGGAGAGCTACATGATGAGTAACAATATTCTGCACCGTCGCATCACTGTGCAGAGGTGCGGCGAAGAGGTCACGTACTGGACTGTGGTCATACCACAACCATTAATCCAAAGAGCCGTACTGTTGTGTCATGATTCGTTTGAATTCGGACACCTCGGAGTAGACAGAACCCTAATTAAACTCAAAACTCATTTTTACTTACAAAACATGGTCACTCTGGCCACAGAAATAGTTAAGTGTTGCGAGGAATGTCAGAAGTACAACCACTTTCCTATTCAAAGCACCCCCGTCCGAACTTACCCATTACCACAGAGACCGTGGGCAGAAGTCGGAAGGGACATCATGGGACCACTCCCAATCACTAGTTCCGGTAATAGGTTCATTCTTACATTCGTTGATTTTCTAACACGATACTTAGTGACAGTACCGATCCCTGACCGATCATCGGAAACTGTTGCGCGTGCCCTCAGAGAACAGTTGTTCGCGCACTACGGCGACCCGTCCCGACTTATATCTGATAATGCATTGGAGTTCGTGAGTGAGGTGATAAGACACCTGTGCGAACATTTTCACGTTAAAAAGGTAAACATTAGCCCGTATCGAGCGGCTGCAAATGGTACCGTGGAAAACCGAATTTTTTCAATCGCGAAGTTGTTGCGAATTTACTGCGGGGAGTTCTCACCAGACTGGGACTCATTTCTTCCCGAGGTAATTATCGCCATCAATACAGCTTTTAACATAACCATCGGGGAAATCCCCATTATGTGTTATTCGGTTACGACCGGAAACACGTAGCCTTGTGGGACGGTCCGAAACCATTTGAACCTTTGTATAACTACGAAGGTTCCGGTATTCGCGAAAGACAGGCCAAAATGGCTCATGCGTTCGTCAGAGACCGCATGTACAACGAACTGGAAAAGTACCAACAGAAACACAACATGCGTGCAAAAGATCGCGGGAAGCTGGTTCTGAGCCAGAGAGTCCACGCCAAGTACCATCCTAAGCAAACCGAGTATCCAAAGCTGTCACCCAGATGGGAAGGACCATTCGTAGTCATAAAAATACATTCACCATACAACTACACTTTAAAACATGTAATTTTGGATAAAATTCGCAAGGTGCACTCGGATGATATTTTGCCATGCTACCCCCCCTAGTAAAAGGGCCTTGTCAAGGCTACAGGGGAGGAGGGTATGATGAGTTGAGCGAACCAGCCGCAGGAGTTGAAAGTGATGAGGAGGGGGCACCTGTTCTCGAACCTTTTGTAGAACAGGACGCCCCTGAGGTGCAGCTCCGCCGTTAGCGGAGGTCATGGATAGGCCTCCACCCGTACGTGAGCCCGTTATTACTCGCTCGCGACGGATACCAGACGACGAACACGTTTCTCTCCGTTGAGGAAACCTGGACGGCCGTCTTGTAAATAGATATAATCACTATAACCCGCATTTTTTATTATTATAAATTTACTTACTTCCTATATCCTTTTTAGGTTTAAGTTAAAATTATAGAATAGAATTTAAAGCAAACTTTTGTTTTGTAGGAAGGTTGGCCTTGCGACTCCTGCCACTGCTGCTTCTGACACCGCTTCTCCTTGGTTCGCCCGACAATCCAAGCCGGGGAAGCACCGAGAGAGCGGGTGATGAAGTGCATGCGCCGGGAAATGGAGTGATCGTTTCGGCTGGCGGTACCGTGACCTTCGTGCAGGGGCGGCTGATCGTGCGGTTGGAGTATCACATGAAGTCCTTTGTCGCACGGTCAGCAGCTGAGTTATTCGGAAGGGCGGTAGCTTTGATCGATACGCTGGGATTGGTGTCGATGACCCAGGCCCATCAGGTAGCGGTCCTCGACGCAATCCGGGCGATGTCCTTCCATTTCCAGGCGTTGCTAGCGCGTGCAGGTCCAGAAGTCTTGCCCCTCCTAAACACTCTTTCGCTACGTGCATTGGAGCGTGACTGGAGGAGGAAGGTGGGTCGTGCGCGGGCGTGAATGGCAAATGCAACAAAGGGGGAGAGAAGATCGACATCTGAGTCAAGTAGCGAAACCACAGAGAGGGAAGAGGCTGGCAGAATTGGGAGGGGAAAGCGAGGGTTGTTGAATATTGGTGGTGACCTACTAAACACCGTACTAGGAGTGGCAACTGAGAAGGACATTGAAGACCTAAAAAATAAATTTGCCGATGCCAATCAGGGTGTTGTAATGTCATTAAAAAAAATATGTAAATTTCCATCATGTCCACGCCACTCTTACCACGCTCGTTGATCAGGCTATGGCGGCCCAGACCATGTTACAAGGTCTACATGAGACCGTGGGAGAACTAGATTTATACGTAACAATCCAAGCCGGAGTTATAAATTTTCGGGAGGGGATTCAGTACCTTCTCCTGGTGTCTATGGACGCCGATGATAAAGCTGCTCTTTTGAGGCTGGGAGTAATGCCTAACATCTTGCACTACGAGCATCTGAGGGAGCTTACAGACAAAGGGATGACTTTATTCAAGAACGCCTACTCTTTTCCGTACACTTTTACCGAGAGGAACTACACGAATGTCTTCTCACTGCTTAAGATACAACAAATGGAAGAGGACGAGACCTACGTTCTACTCCTACCTTTTGTTGCCAAACAGGCGATGTCCGTGGTCACGCTAGAAACGTTTCCCGTGGAAGACGCGGAAACAAATCAAACTTATTCGATTAGCAGCTTAGGCCGAAACGTGGCTATAGCAAGCGATGAGAGGACATACGTAGAAGACCTTGATTTGGGGAGGTGGCGGTAAGGGAGGACAAGTATGTATGCGCACCTACTATACAACTAGATGTAGAGGCAAACCCTTCATGTTCAGTAGAGAGCGTGTTAAAGATCTCACAACTTCATTGTGAAATGGAGCATGCAAACTTGACCCGGGTGCTAATTCGACAGGAAGGGGGGAAATTTTATTTATTTATAAAACAAAAAGAATGGGCTATGTTGGACTGTCATGATCGGGAAAAAGCGCCCAAGTATATAGAATTAAGGGGGAAGGGGTATGTCTTACACCCCCCCTGTGCATTATCAGCGCCTTCTTTCAGTGTGTCCACAAAACGACATGTTTATACCACCATGGACAGGGGGTTGGTTCCTATCCCCATTCCCCGCGTCCAGTTGCCCACTTCAGGGAAAAGGCAAATCCTGGACAATATCCTTAGGGAATTTTCAAGTGTAAGAGGAAATTAAACGACACGGACGACGTCATAGACGTTCTGTCTGCAGTACACACAGAGAGGCAAGTCTATACTATTGGAGGGGCGACGTTAGGAGTGATGCTCCTGGTGTTAATAACAGTTAGCTATGCGGTATGCAAATGTCGTGGGCGGTGCAGGCTGCCTAACGAGGTTTGCATGCCGGGTGGTGGCTCTGCTAATAGGACACACAAATGTGTCCCTGCTTCGTCCCCTCCGTCTGACCTGCCTTCTGTACTAAATTTTGTGCCTTACAATCTTCCCCTGTTCACTCTGATCCCACTTCTGTCCACAGATGGTTCTCGGGACGTGATGGGACGGGCTGCTCCGAAGGCTGATGAGGGGTCCGGACGGGACCTTCCCGCCGACAGACCCCAAACCTCTACACGCGCACATGCCACGCATCATGGCGACCGCACGCTCGAGTGGAGCAGCATCCGCTCTGACACCAGCAGCCGCACGCAGTCTGAAATGCTGGTAGCTCAGAACAACACAATCTGATACCCGCCAGCTTCGGCCCAGACCGGTATCCCAATCAAGGACCGAAGGGGGAGGTGTGGCGCTGCCCTGCCGCATCCAGCAGTCCACAAGTATCCTCGAAGGATACACCGCTGCACAAGATACAGACTGCGGTATCTTTGAAGATACATCTGTCCCGGATGTAGACACTAGGCAACCAACAGGCCGCTCGGCTCAGTAGAGACCGCTGAGGGGGCGAGACCATTGTTGCAGGAAGCGACGACATAACATGGTACGAGTAAGGTGCCTTACCAGCCAGACTCGCGAGGTCAGCGCTGCTTCTGGCAAAAACGAAGCAGGCTAACTATGCCGCGTCGAGCTATCGAGGGGCCTCGCATGATCGAGGAAATGCTCCTGATTGTTTCAGGCGTGACATGGTGGGCACGGTCGTGAGGCCGGCGTGAAACCGTTTCGTTACGCCTACACAGTTTAGGAGTCCCTTAGCAACATGCCACCAGCGCATGACCGGTAGAGGTTTCTTTTTTTTTCCTGCTCAAAGGAACTGCGACGTTGGGGCCCCACCTAGCCCCTGGCAAGTGGTGGGCGATGACGTCAGTATAGCGAACCATAAAAGGTACTGGTTACGAGTGACAAGGGTTCAGAGTAAGCAGCTCCGATGTGAAGCATACAGTTCTCCGTCCTGTGGCCATAAGCCTTGTTAAGAGCCGCCCTCCACGCCTTTGCCCGAACCCGCCGAGTAGTGAACTTACAGTAAATAGAGCAGACTTCAGTTTCAACACATTAAGCCATAGTTGAGAGTTACCTCATTCGAGATAAGTGTGACATAAGCCATAATCTGAAGGCTACCTCATTTAAAATAAGTGTGTGATATAAGCGCGTTGCGCTACATCTCCTTAGAATAAAAAGAACTAAATAAGAACGTTTGTTGGTCGGTTCGTCAAAGAGCATCATCGGCGATCGTCACCGGTTTTCCCCTGGCCGATTTCTCCGCGCGCCTTGCCAGGCGCAAGGGAGGCTGCCCGACATCATCTCCAAGGACCCGGAGCAAGGGTCCCTCCACCCCCCGGTGAGCGTGGAATACCGTCCGCGAGGGCTGGCCCTCACTTTATTTGAAATATTCCAGCGACAACATAGAAACTCAACTAGGAAGAGGCCGCTGATAGACAGCCGTGGCGATATATAAAAATAGGACTGTGTATCGGCATACGTGCCATTTTACTAGGTATTGGCATACGTGCCACATTCATTTTACTGTGTGGCATACGTGCCCGTTATTTTAGTTTTGGCATACGTGCCACATTCATTTTACTGTGTTGGCATACGTGCCCGTTATTTTAGTATTAGCATACGTGCCACTTTCAATCTTGCTGTGTATTGGCATACGTGCCACATTCATTTAGTTGTTGGCCTGCGTGCCCGTTATTTTAGTTATCGGCATACGTGCCATATTACTAGTTTTATTTGGCATACGTGCCTTTTTGTGTGTGTATTGGCATACGTGCCACTATCAATTTATTTGGCATACGTGCCTTTTTCGTGTGTGTATTGGCATACGTGCCACATTCATTTAGTGTTGGCATACGTGCCCATTATTTTGATTCTAGGGTGCAGGTGTTACGTTGGGCCCCGACTATTTTGTAGCCCTAGGTGTGTTTCTTTTCCACAACATAAGCGGTAGTTTTTTGTGTACGGTGTGTACACCATGATGTGTGAAAATGTGTGCGTGTAGAGGTGGTTTATCTCCTTCGGTAATTCTTTTGCTAAATATAGATTAACTTTAACCTTACAGTTTTTTTTCTGTCCCTCCTCACACACATACCCTTTTTTGAGCTACGTTGCGTTGGTGGAAATTGCTGAATTGTGAAAGTTTAATACATACACTAAGTCAATCAGTCAAGCTTAACTCCAGAGTGAGTAAAGGGGTGAGTGTCATGTGTAGGTAAACGCCTTCGACCTCACCTGGCTGACCGAACTCAATATTGCAAGACCCTCAGTCGTAAATAAGTATTAACGTAAGAGGGGCCACAGTAACAAGACTCCAACACTCCTACCTGGCTGCAGTGCTTCCTCACCCGGCCCAGCGACCGGCTCCGCACCAGAGACGCACAGTTCTAGAAACGATTTATGCAAAGACCTGGAGGACGACGAGATGGATGCATCTCCCGCAGTTGACCACCATGTATACACTGACGGCTCACTACTATCGAAACAAAAAGACAAAGAGATGAGGAAACCTCCGATATCCAGGAACTACTGAGCAGAAAGATCAGTAACAACGCCCAAATAACGGTCCGCCAGAACTAAAACCCAGAATTACCTCCACCTGCATTGAATGTGGCTCCATTCGTGGAAAACCACTGCGAGGGACAAGATCCCCCGTTAACAAACCTGACTTACGAACATATCATCAACAAGAACGATCACGACCTCGCTGACAGCTCTTGTCTAGCAGAGCTCATACGCGAGAACTCCGCACAACCAGACATAATACCTAACCTAATTACCTCTCACTCCACACAATCACCCACACAGATAAAAAAAGGCTACCACTGAAGAAGAGCGCGCTCGCTCACTAAGCAAACGCAGAGAGCACACACCCTTGTCTTCCCACAAGAGCATCTGCAGCCGCGACCGCAGCAACCACAGCAGACCACCTTCCACCGAAGGCAGACACTTCCGTGAACACTTCCAACCCGAAACCCCTGGGCAAACTCAAAAACGCGAGCACCACAGAAGCTCCAGCAAATCACGCAACCACTCTAGATCATCAAGGTCAGAGTGCGAACAGCCTTCGAACTGACTACCAAAATACTCCAGTGGAACTGCCAGGGACTCGGAAACAAGAAAGACGAATTACTATCCCTAATCTCTACCCATAAACCTTTGGTGATTGGCCTCCAGAAGATTAAACTCCGAGAGACCGCCACCCTCAGAATCCCCAATATATCATACGCCGCCGCGAATGCCACACCAACGTGACTGCTCACGGCGGAGTGGCACTAATGATTCACCAAATTGTACCTCACCTTCGACTTCCCCTGAGGACAGAACTCCAAGCTATCGCCGTAAAGATATGCGTCTCAAGGCCAATAACAGTGGTATCCATCTACTCATCAAGAAGCCATGACCTCTCGGAAGCACTAATGACCGAATTGCTAAACCAACTGCCCTCATCAGTGCTCCTCCTTGGAGACCAACAGCTACCACGAAACATGAGGATGCATGAGAACAGACGTGGAAAAAGCATACGATACTACCAGGAAATATGGCATCATGGAGGATCTCCACCGCAAAGGGCTGAGAGGCCACTTACCATGTTATATCCACCAATTCCTGCAAAATCTCACTATCAGGGTTAAGGTCGGCGACACCTTATCACCATCCTATCCGCAAGAAATGGGCGTCTCCCAAGGGAGCGTCCTCTGTGTCACTCTTTTTTTACTCAAGATCGACCAGATAGCAGACATTCTCCCGTGCGACGGAAGATTGCTTTCATCACTATACGTGGATGACTTACAAATAAGCTACAGGCACCCTAGCCTCTTAACAATTAAACAGGAACTCCAGAAATGTCTAAACCTAGTCGGAAACTGGGCCTCCCTAAACGGATTCAGATTCTCACCCTCCAAAATGAAAAGCATGCACTTCACTCTCGTGCCCGGCTTACATCTAAAACCAACCCTAAACCTAAACAACGCGCCGCTAGTATAAGAAGAATCAATAAGATTCCTCGGTCTTGTGTGGGACCCTGAACTCACATAGCGACCTCATATTGCAGCCCTGGAGACCCACTGCATAAAAGCAGCCGGACTTATCCTCTCTGTAACATCCTTGAAATTCGGAGCCGATATGGACACCGGCATGACGTTATTTAGAACATTAATATGCGCGCGCATTGACTATGGAGCAATTGTTTACGGTTCAGCAGCCAATACCAGCCTAGAACCTCTCTCAATCGTAGTAAATAACGCCCTGCATATCACAACCGGTGCGTTCCGTTCCACACCCATCGAATCCCTGATCGTGCTTGCGAACGAGCTTCCTCTTCCGCTCCGGAGAGACAAACTCTCGCTACAGTACTATTTCAAGACAAGGAGCTACATCAATAGCCCAGCACTCAGTGACGTCACCAACATTCTTGACAAACGCCTCTTTGCGGCAAAGAAGAACATATGCCCACCCTTTTCTCTACGCGTGGATAACTTACTGACCTCGCTGAACATCAGACGCGAAGCAATCAAGCCTTCATTCTCCTATCGAATTCTTCAAATCAACACATCAACGTGGATGATCAACCCACCACTGGTCAACCTAGATCTGCAGACGTACCCCAAAGCAACAACCCCAACCAACACGTACCGCTGAGAATTCTTACGACTACTCGATGAACAATACTCAGAGCACCGCCATATATACACTGACGGCTCGAAAACACTGGACGGAGTGGGAGCCGCCGTCATAGGCGAAGGGACCTTTCGTTCGGCCACCCTACCCCATGAGGCCTCTATATTTTCTACAGAGCTACTCACTCGAACTGGCCATCTCCATTACAAAAAGCGACCGCCACCCTAAAAGTGTTATATTTTCAGATAGTCTGAGTGTTTTCTATCAGCTGAAAATTCTGCACTTCGATCACCCTGCCCTTAGAAAAATGCAACACGACCTATTCACAATGTCCGAGGCGAGCCAGGCGGTCGAGTTCTGCTGGATCCTTGGACACGCGGGAATATGAGGAAACGAACGCAGATTCCCTCGCTAAACGGATGTCTACCCAGCAGGAACAATTCATCTCTATACATTACCGAGACTGGTTCCCAGTCATCAACTCACGCATAACATCACTATGGAACGACTCTTGGCAACTAAGTGGACAAAAGATGCTTGCATTTAAATCATCCGTGGGAGAGTGAGACACCAAGTTTTCTAATAGGAGAGACCAAGTGTTCATTAACCGTCTATGCACAAGACGCACGTGGATAACTCGCAACCACTAATGGACGTAGACATGGGACCGAACGCACCACCATGCCCCTATTGCCACCAAGTGGCAATCAGCGTGAAACACTTAAGAGTAGATTGTGGTGCACTTGCAGCAGCCCGACGAGCCTTCTTGAGCTTCCCGTGCAACCTGCAACGCCTGCTCACAGAAACGGAACACCGGAAAAAACTGATCGCGTTCGGAAAACACACAGGCCTCTACGAGGTAGTGTAGAAGTAGCGAGGTCTGAATCGTCTCCGATCCTGAACTCTCTGTCCTCCCTGCGTACCAATTGAGAATTTTTACTTTAACTTCGTGCACGAAATTGTGCAGAATCAACAGATCGTCGCGCCACGAGAAGAAGCCCTCAGTGACTACACGTCGGAGCTCCGGCGGAGAACGGAGGGAACTGCCACCACTGCTCTACGCAAAACCTGCGTCTGCAACGAACCTGCTCTGCATATTTGTTATAGACTAAAACTCGCTTCGTATCCGTTGTTTAGTACGATTTGCATGTCCTAGGCCTACTCTGTACCCGCGTTAGAATTACTCTGTAAAAACGTTAAATTTAATTTACATCTCTAAAATTTTCTTTGTAGCCGCATCAAATATGCTTGGTGCCCATGTCAAATTTACTTTGTTACTTTGTTTGACCTACTCCAGCTGTGGTTAAACCCACTGTGACTGCGTTTAAACTGCTCCGAATCTAAGTTCAACCTACTCTTAATCCACGCTGCACCTACTTCGCCACTCTTCGACCGCCCTACGGGGGAGTCAGCATTAACTTCGTGTTGGGACTCCGGTGGAACATGGAAGCAACTACTACTACTCTACTAAAATATCAATTTCAGTTACCACTCACCCTCAGAGTGCATACCGTTTATGTCACCGTGTAATAGTAAGAGTTAGGTTTTCTGTTTTTGTACGAATTCTATGAATTTAGAAGATTTAAATTTTATTCAGGTACAATGACAGGTGGAAAAGGTACAGTAATTGCACCAAACACAGATTATATGTAACAGGTCTACGTCTCTTGTGAGCTGTTCTAACGGACATTGGCTACATTAAATATACTTGATATTAACTTGTGAATAGAAATTCCCCTTCACATCTCCAGCACCGATGGATATTGTTGCAGCACACTCTATTCTCTATTGTTCGATGTCATAAAAGGAAGCGTCACATTGAACTATTGATTACTAGACAGTTAGGTTAACCAAGTTAGGTCCACTTTCGTTCAAGTAATCATGGCAATATACTCTTGACACTGAACTTGAGTGTAAAATTTGAGATTAGGTCAACATGGGAGATTATATAACATTTAATCACGTAACGTTTGACACACGCGTCACATTTTGAAACTAATTACCAAGTTAGCATGACAGAAGGTATGTTCCCAGGATTAAAAAATTTCAACAAGCTATTCAAATTTCGCTGACAGTTGAACTTGTTCCTACTAGTACGCGATAAAAGGAAGTGCATGTATATCAGGCGAAAAAAGAACGATTAGTTTTGCTTGCGCCAGGATTTTAGGCTAGTATTGCCCTTCATCTCGGGAAATTCCAAGGAATCCTACTTCGACGTGATCAATATGTTACATGTTTTTGACTGTTGATGACTTCAGTCTATCATTTTGTAAGGAGACTCAGGCTCATTTCTGAGCCTCCTGCACAGACAGAATCTAAACTATAAGCCAAGATTGAGGCGAGTAAAAGTTGAGTTAGATATAGAAAGATTGGTGTTTGTGAGTGCATAAGGACCTGGCAGCGAGAGGAGAGGGAGAAATTTTGGATTGGCCTGAGTGGGTGTATTCATAGGTTTTGAGATCAATACAAAGTGATTGTATTGGGTTACCTAAATGCGTGAGCTGAAGATGAAATGGTGGAGAATGTGATAAGGAGGCATGGCGTTCCCGGTTAGAATGACAGTGGTGAGAACCTGTTAGGTTTGTGCGGGGAGCAGGAGCTGATGGTTGGTAATGGCTTGTTCAGGAAGAGAGATATCCACAAGTACACATGGGTAAAGGATGGCACATGATGGAAAGACCACAAATGGATTTTGTGCTGTTTTCGAGGAGAGTGGTGAGGAGGCTGATGGATGTGCATGTTTTGAGAGGGAGAGGTGGAGGAATGACTGACCATCTTCTGATGGAAGGAAAATTAAGAGTGTAGCAGAGGTGAAAGGGAAACAAAAGAGTGTGAAGAAGCAGAGAGCTTGTAAAGGTGAATGAACTGTATGTGGAAAACAGAGCTGAAAAGTTACAGCAGGCGTAAATCTACGTTAACTTACTCAGAATCTGCGTTGAACCTACCGGTTTTGGGGTGGATTGATGATTATCCATTTTATAGATCATTAACACTTTATTTTGGTATTTCTTCTTTCTTGGGCTCTATTAATTTTCTCTGCCCTTTATTCATGGTGATATTTTGCATTGGTTATTATTATATATATATCGAGGTTGGTTGAGACAAGGTGACCCAGGGAAGGGGGGTACTCGTGGGACTCGAGGGACCCGGGGGTTTCGGGAACCCGGGAGACTTGAAAAAACAGGAGGATTTGGGGGGACCCACTTGAACACTTCCGGGGCCCTTTGGGTCACCCTTGAGACCCTTTGAGACCCGCTTGAGGCCTCTCTGAACCCTGGGACCCCTGCTTCTCCCTCCCCAAGCTGTAAAACCCATACACCGAAAAATTTATATATGTGCAATACTTGAGTAGAACAGTTATCCATTATGTCCCCGGATTACTGATTCGAGACAAGCCGAGATTTGCTGAGACGAGGGGTCTCGTGGGATCCGGGGAGCTCGGGAAGACCCAGGGGACTTGGGTTACCTTCCGGGATTTAGCGGTCTCTTTTGGGACCCGAGGGACCTATGCCCCCCACCCTATCCCCTTAAACAATAAGTGCGAAATCAATAATCTGAGCAGTTTATCTGCCCATGACGAACCTGTCCTTACTTTCTTCTTCACGATCCACAATTTTGTCATGGATTATATTGCTGGTGTATTTGTGCTGGAGTTCCTGTTTGTGATTTTGTGAATGGGTGTTTTTTCTTCAGTCTGTGCTTGCTCGTGCGTGCACGGACCATTTGTAGTTTCTGGGGTTGACCTGGACTGCGTAGCTATCAAACCTTGTGACGCGTTGCGGTTGGAGTTAATCTAATCCGTGGAGCCATAGACCTTGTATCAATGTCGACGATACTATCTGTGCGCACTGTCGCGCGAGCATATTACTCTTGGAGTTCTGAGTGGTTAGATAAATTGTACCTGTACCTAACTAGACCGCGTAGTTGTAAGCATTGTGTTGCGTTGCTGTCGGAGCTGACTGTCCGTGTAGCCGTGAACCTTCTACCAGTCTCAACGATGGTACTTGTGCGCACGAGCGTGCGTACATATTACTCATGAAGTTCTAAATGACTGGAGCGAAGATTCGTTTCGTCTGAGTCTCACCTGAATAAATGAAGTGTAATATAATCGACACACAAAGCCGTGTTGCGTTTCTGTCGGAGCTGACTTTGTCCGTGTAGCCATAAACCTTGTACTAGTTTCGACGATGCTACCTGTACGCACTAGCGTGCGTACATATTACTTTTGGAGTTTAAAAGATTGGAAGCCGACATATGTTTCGTCAAAGCGTTTTTCTTGTGCGCACCAGCGTGCGTCTGACATTGCTATAAATTTCACATTTTCTAACTAACAGCGTTTTTTTTTCTCGCACACTGAGGCGTGCTAGCCTACTGAAATCTATGATCATCGAGCCCTACGGGGGAGCCTATTATGACGCGTGTTGAGCCTCTGGTGGAAATGAGAATCAAATCAAATCAAACCTACTCGTAAACTACGCTGCCCCTACTTTGCCACTTTTCAATTGCCCTTCGAGGGAGTCTGCATTAACTTCGCGTTGGGACTTCGGTGGAAAACGGAAGCAACTGCTGTTACGATCGAGCTTCCACGGTAGCTCTAATCGGGTGCATCAAGGATGGAATGATGAAACATTGGTTTTATTATAGTCTTTTTGTAACAAGTAACAAGACAAAAGTTACTCTATCAATAGAGTACTGAATATAAATTGATTGACATAACAGACACAGAGTACAAATGGGTAAAGGTACGGCAGGTTGAATAATTGTATTATGGTGTAAGACGAGCGTAGAGTAGAGTGGGAGGCCTGAGCCCGCAGGCTTCAGCTGATGGCAAGTGTCTGTGCGCTGCGGCCGATCGCAAGAGTGTGTGCTTGCCCTCTGCCGTTTGGGCAGCCCTGAATAATATGTGGGAGGGCCATCTTCATGAGTATCAAAGGATCCTCCCAACGAGGGAGAGGATTCACCCTTTTGGGTCATCTAAGAGGCGGGGCGTCCTACTGCCCCCACCTTATTGGTAAATATCCAACAAAATCCGTTAACGGATTTTGTCTGCTCCTCCCATCTTTAAACAATAAAAATAACCCTGCGCTAAACAGTGTTATGGTATCTTGTCTCCCCTTCCCCTATCGCTGACACGCATTTGGCCCTCACTCGTCAATGTCTCCTACGTTACCCGATCCACAAGACGGCCACCTGCTTCCCTTCAAACACATCGTAGGGGAATAAAATATATGCTAGGCAAGGGACCTCCATGAAATTTGAGCTAAGAGTTAACAGGCCTAAGTCCTACACTGTTTCTAGGGGCACTCTTTACGCACCTCCCGAATGTTCAGTTAGCCAAGTTTATAAATCTGTGTCAGAGGAGGCCGATCATAACACTACTACTATTACAGCAGGCGTTGAAGGAGAAATATGACAGCTTCAGTGGGCAGGACCTGACAAATGTTGAAGAATCAGACGCTTAGAGGTGTGCGAAAAATGTGTGTGTTGTAGGCGGCTGCAGAAGGAAGGGCTGCGAGTGGTGGAACGATGAGGTCAAACTTGCGGTAGCGCTTGCAACCACGCCTTTGAGGAGTGGTTGCAAGCGAAGTCGGTTGTGACCTGCGACTACTATAGAGAGAAGAGGAAAGATGTGCAGCTGGTGGCAAGGAAAGCCGAGAGAGAAGAGATACTGATGCCAGTGGGAGTAGACGGTTGTGTCGGAATTTGTTCTGGAAAGGGGAAAAACGGAAAGGAAGAGGTGGTGAAAGATTAGAGCGATCGGTTGTTGTTGGACAGTAATTATGTACGGCAGGGGTGGGATCATTATTTTGGTGGGTTGCTTAATGTTGAGGATGTCCGAGAAGCTGACATTGTTGCTGTGGGTGGTGGTGCACGGATGCCAGTGGTAGAAGAGAGATTGGTTGCGGACATTAAAAAAAATGCGGAGGAGGGGATGAAAGCATGGAAAGCTCCTGCCTGGACGGCGTTAAGATCGAGTTCCTGAAGAGGAGAGTAGTAACGATTGTCGAATGGCTGGTGAGGCTACTGAATCTGGGTTTTGTGTTAGGCGTGGTGCCGATTGAGTGGCGCAGTGCATTCATTATTCCGCTGTATGAGGCAAAAGAGATAATAATGAATGCTGAATAGGGGTGGATGGATGATTATTCATTTTATAGATCATTAACACTTTATTTTAGTATTTTAGTGTTCCTTCTCTCATGGGCTCTATAATTTTTTTCTTCCATTTTTTCATGATGATGAATTTTGCATTGGTTATTATTATATATGTCGAGGTTGGTTGAGACAAGGTGACCCAGGGAAGGAAGACCCGCGGGACTCATGGTTTCGGGAGCCCGGGGGATTTGGAAGACCAGGAGGATTTGGGGAGACCCACTTGGACCCTTCTGAGGCCCTTTTGGGACACCCTTGAGACTCTTCGGGACCCTCTTGAGGAACTGTAGGACCCACTTGAGGCCCCTCTGAATCCTGGAACCTTTGCTCCCTCCTCCCAAATCTACGTCAAACCTACCCTGTATCTACGTTAAACTTACTTTGAATTCGCTGAACCTACTCTGAATCTACGTTGAACAAACTCTCAATCTACGTTAAACCTACTCTGAATCTACGTTAAACCTACTCTGAATCTACGTTAAACCTACTCTGAATCTACGTTAAGTCTACTCTGAATCTACGTTAAACCTACTCTGAATCTACGTTAAACCAACTCTGAATCTACGTTAAATCTACGTTAAACCTACTCTGAATCTATATTAAACCTACTCTGAATCTACGTTAAATCAACTCTGAATCTACGTAAAATCTACTCTGAATATATGTTAAAATCACTCTGTATATACGTTAAACCTATTCGGTATCTACGTTGAACTTACTCTGAATCTACGTTGAACCTACCCTGAATCTACGTTGAACCTACTCGTAATCAACGCTGCACCTACTCTGCCACTCTTTTGGCGTGGATGGATGATTATTCATTTTATAGATCATTAACACTTAATTTTAGTATTTTAGTATTTCTTCTTGCTTGGGCTCTATTATTTTTCTCTGCCCTTTTCTCATGGGGATAAATTTTGAATTGTTTATTATTATATGTATCGAGGTTGGTTGAGACAAGGTGACCCAGAGAGGGGAGGTTTTCGTGGTGCCCGCGGGACTCGGGGACCCAGGGTTTCGGGAACCCGGGGGACTTGGGAGACCAGGTGGATTTGGGGGGGTCCCTTGGACCTTTCTGGGGCCCCTTGCGACACCCTTGAGACCCTTCAGGACCCTTTTGAGAAACTGTGGGACCCTTTAGAAGCCCCTCTGAATCCTGGAACCTCTGCTTCCCCCTCCCAGCGCTGTAAAACCAATACTCAGAAAAATGTTTGTGAGATGCATGAGTAGAACAATTAACTATTACAGTCCGCGGATTGCTGGCGCAGAGGGCGAGGGTCGCTTCGAGGCTGGTTGAGGTGCGTCGAGATCAGTCGAAACATGAGGCGAGTCGAGTTGGTCGCGACGAGCCGAAACTCGCCGAAATTATTCGAGACAAACCGAGATGAGCTGAGGCGAGGGGTCTCGGGGGACTCGAGGAGCTCGGGAAGACCCGGGGGACATGGGTCACCCTCCGGGATTCATCGGGCTCTTTTGCGACCCAAGGGACCTTCCGTCCCCCCCCCCCGCCCTATCTCCTTGAACAATCAGTGCGAAATTAATAACCTGAGCAGTTTTTCTGCCCATGACGAACCTGCTCTTTCTTGTTCACGATTCACAATATTATAACGCTGGAGTATTTGTGTGGGAGTTCGTGTTGGTGGTTTTGTGAGTGAGTATTTTTTCTTCAATCTGTGCTCGCTGCGCGTGCACGGACCATACGCAGTTTCTGAAGTTTACCTGGATTGCGCAGCTATAAAACCTTGTGACACGTTGCGGTTGGAGTCAATCTAATCCGTGAAGCCATAGACCTTGTACCAATTTTTGGAGTTCTAAGTGGTTGGAGGCGGGGATTCGTTTTGTTTTAGTCTTTATCTTGCCTTACTAAAAAAATTGTACATGAAATCAAATAGACCGCGTAGATGGAAACATTGTTTTGCGTTGCTGTCGGAGCTGGCTTAGTCCGAGTAGCCGTGAACCTTGTACCAATTTCGACGATACTATCTGTGCGCACTGGCGTATGGACATTTACATGAGGTTCTGAGGGTATTCGTTTCGGTTCATCTGAGTCTTTATCTTACGTAAATGAATAAATTGTACTTAAACAACTAAACCGCGTAGCTGTAAATATTGTGTTGCGTTGCTGTCGGGCTGAATTTGCCCGTGTAGCCACTGACCTTGTACTAATCTTGATGATGCTACCTGTACGCACTAGGGTGCGTATATATACTCTTTAAGTTCAAAAGGATTGGAAGCGGAGGTCCGTTTCGAGTAAGCGTTTTTTCTTTTGCGCACCAGCGTGCGTCTGACATTGCTAAAATTTTCACTTCCTTTCTAACGTTAAAAGCGTTGTTTTGTTTTTTCCTCGCACAC
>SDVV010002392.1:0-23150 GCA_016164225.1 Gammarus roeselii | reverse complement strand
TATATATATACATAAATATAGATATCTAGGTACACAATCTGCTACAGATTGGTAAAACTATATAGTCAAGTGGAGAGGTTTGATATGACTAAAGCCTAAATCAACGAAGAAATACCTAACATAAGTATGAAACGGAAAAAAATATTTAATTCTTGGTTAAATTAAATATTTTTATCCTCACTCGCTCACACTCATACAACTTAGATCTTTTGAGCTAATGGGTCCGTCTGGTACCCCCGCAACATATACTCTGGGTCACGAGTGCAGTCCGAGGATCCGTCGTCAGCAGCAGGGCCCGACAGTTTTCACTGGTTTACCCCCGCCGTGTCATGATGACCGCCCCCCCCACCCACGACCATACCGACAATGAAATGCCAAGGGCGGGAAAGAACATCAGAGCAGCACTCACGCCTAATCATTGCACGCTCTTTCGTTACCTCCACATTCATGTCTCACCTTCCTAACGTCTGCTTCACACCATCCATGCACCCAAACTTCGGTCAACCTCTAGGCCTGCGACCACTCGCCTCCGCATTCATCACCCTTTTCGCCAATCTCCCTTCATCAATGTTCTCCTTGTGACCGAACCTTCTCAGAACACGCGAATCCACTCTGTCCTCCAACTTCTTCACCATCCCTGTTCTGATTCGAACCACGTCGTTGGTGATCCGGTGTATCAGCGTTACTCCAGCCCTACTCCTCAAACATTTCAACTCGAAAACATAAAAAAAAAATCCCGCTCTGCTCTCACCCCGCAAGTCTCAGCTCTGTAGAACAAAGTTGGGACAGCAACACCCTCATACAGCCCTCTCATTGCTTCCATCCCCAACGTCCTACAGCTTTTTACACTCTTTAGTGCACCCACCACTTTACATCCCTCCTTCACTCGCGCCTTCACTTCGGTTTCCACTAGTTCAGTTATCTCCACATGGGAGCCCAGATACTTAAAGCACTGAACTTCCTCCAAGAGCACTCCATTTAGGGTGCCACTAATTTTGCTTGCATCGACAGTCCTCGAGCATCTCATTACTTCACTCATACCACGTTCACTCGAAGCTTCCTCCTCTCACACACTCTACCAAACTCAGACACTAGCCTACATAGCTTCTCCCTTGAATCCTCAATCAGGGCCGTATCATCAGCAAATAGCAACTGGCTCAACTGCCATCTCCACCCATTCGCTTCCAACAGTTCCAAGCCACGACCCAGCATACTCGCGTTCACCTCCCTGACCACTCCATCCATATAGAGGTTGATCAGCCAGGGAGACATCACGCAGCCTTGTCTCAGTACCACTTTCACTGTGAACCAATCACTCACCTAACTTCCCACTCTGACACATGCTCGGCTGCCAGAATAGAAACTCTACACCGCTTTCAACAGATGTCCGCCCACTCTATACAAACGCAACACCCTCCGCAGCGCTTCCCTGTCAATCCTGTCAGGACAGGACAGGACAGGATTACAAACCTATTGTGAAAAAATGATAGAATGGATATTGTAAATGCTCGAATAAGTCAGATATTCTGAATTGGAATAAAATCTTATAACAGAGCCTGAATTAATCAATAATTTCTAACTGTACAAACTGTACACGGTTAACATACATTTTTAAAAGATAGACTTGAGGAAATAAGCCTCTAGTAAAGACATGCGAGCGAATAACTTAATTGAGATGTGCATTAAATTATTGAAGAATTTTAACACTAACACTCCACACAAATCCGTTATACTAGTTCTCCAAGACGACTTGAAATAGAACCCTAATTCAATCTCGAGAGGTAAAACTTACCAATATTTTGGACCACTATTTATACCAAACAATACATGAAATCAGTCAAATTTATTCCTGATATGGTTATATTCCTATGATAACTGTTCAAAATTATACATTAACGACAACTATAAAATAACTAAATCAGATTCCCTAGTATGATCTAAGCAACATCGTTTAAGTATGATATGCGGTGTATCCTACCATACCCCAGATGATAAATCCTACACCAATGTGGAAGGTGTATGGTCAATCAAACCCTCATACCGATGCACATTACCGATCTTGTAATAGATAAAAATGAAATAATCCTGTACTCGAACTCCTGAGGTGAATTGAAACAGGACTAAAATCATATACTAACATAAAAAAAACATACGAAAGTAACCATCTGACAGTAAAACAAATTCTGAGATCATGCGTAATAAAGAAATAATACTACAATACCTATTCAATCTGAAAAAAATCCTAAACCCCACTAAGATATACTATCTATAATAGGACAAAATCAAAGCCCACTGTGTCATAACAACAAACTCTACAATGCTTTAATAGGTCACTTCTCAGCAATCGGCCACTGATATATAACAAATTTAGAGGTAACACCCTGCCATGGTACAATACCTCATCTCTGAACAACGTCCATCATCTCTGAACAACGTCGAGCAAAGTCACATCCTGGACATAACCAAGAATCTATACAAAGTTACAGTTGTCAAGAATGGGCCTGACATGAGTCTCAAAAAGTGTGGTCATAAAAATCTGGGCATCTGTTCACTGACGACCTAAGTAAATCACTACAACGATCAGCAGCTTGTTGGATAACCTCTCTAACAAACCAATGGAACTTAAGACCGATAGCCACAAGAACTTACAAAATCACGTTGGATATGGATGAAGTCCGGATGACTTCCAAATTTTGTAAGCCGCCTCTACCCCAGGACCCATCCATCCAGTAAATTGTCTTCTAAAATGTTAAACTACACACTTGCTAGGATTCAATGACGATATTCCACATATATGCAGTACAGATTTACACCTTTTAAACATACATTCCTATGATTACCGTGGAAAAAATCACACACCAATAGTAAAATAACTACATAATTCTCAACTCTGCTCTAATCAAGATTAAAAATTCTAATATACTAGAGTATCCATCATAGTAAATCGGCCTACTAATAAAAATAAACGTAAACGCACCGAGCTTCTGCCAAGGGGACTCTAACTCCTCCTAAACATTGAAGTATGGTCCTGCAATAACCGTACTATACGCTAACAACAAGACCAAGTTTGTAATAAATCAAATCTTCTATATCTATAACATCCACGTCAAACATTGTACCAGGATGTAGAAAGATATAAAAAACACTAAAATATATACAACATGTAACTAAATAATACCTAAAAAAATGTTCTACATTGCAGATATAAACGTAATATATCCAAATATTCCTATAATTGTATAAAATACCCCATACCTTGCAACGAAGATGGAAATTGTACAGAAAACATACAAAACTGAATGAAATATGCTGACACGCTCGAGTTATAATAAAGCAAGAAGATCAATTCTCTACCATACCCAAAACATACATTAAAAACCAAGATTTACGAGAAAAAAAATAGCATGTCACCAACCAACCAACTAACGTGAATAAGTTGCCAGGACATGTGACTGATTTACATAACTGAAACATATAGAAAATGATGTGGAGTACTTCTACACGAACACGCTATAGTAAACAGAAATCTGATGAAATCATTCTCCAACTCAGTCCAAAACAGGGTTAAATTACATCTTCTTTAACTAAAGTAACCACGGCTTTGTCGTAACAAAATGTCATATACATATTTATACAAAATACCAAAATGATGCAAAAACCGACCAATTATGCCTGCAAGCCTAAAATATCATAAAATTTCCTGTAACTGTTTGAGATAACTATTCAAAATTCCGAAAAAATACAAATTCAACATATATCAACCGATCATTATTAAATATACATAACACAATATAATAACTTACAATAAATCCATATCGTTCAGCTACTCTCGCTTTAGGGCATTCAACCGATACGCACTATACAAAAAAATCGAAATAAGACTACCCGAACAGTCTACATACGCTTGATAACGGTCCATTTGCATTATGCGGATACATAAAACATCGATATATCTGATTTGAAACTGGATAATACGTTATGGGGTAGATAGATTCTCGTAGCAGAGCTGCTGCATCAACCCAAAATACAAACATCAACCCGTTAACTTTCAAACCAATACAAAATACTATTCCTATAGATATTATATACATTTGATATATATAGATGTAAAACACAAAATGTTGCCCCAAATCCAACCAACATGCTTTAACCAAGCATCCAACCGCTAATAACCCACCAGCCAACCCCCGAATGAGTCAATTATACCCCAACTAGATATGAATACGAACATATATGTACAGAAAAAATATATTGATTCATCAAATCAGACATAAATATAAAATGATATATAACACTAAAAAAATAGAAATAATGGCAAATCAACTGTGGAAAGTACTGATTATACAAAGAATATTGTTCAACAAAACTAATGTCTGAACATTCCAGAAGCGCATCCAACTTTCTGCCCAAGAGTCCTCCACCGCACCCCACCCCTCCAGAAAGGTGTTACAATAATATTCCTACCAGAAACAAATAAATTTATGCAATGAGCAACTGAAAGGAACCAAGCGTGGCCCAAAACAGTCATCTAAAGAAGAAAAAACGTATATGAATACAATAAACATTATTAATTAATATAAATCATAATGTTCAAAACATACACCTTCCAATATATATTTTAAAGCATGGGGCGAAAGGCCCCGCCCCCTTCCACCCCTTCGCGTCGCCCGCCTGTCTTATCAATGACTCTGCCACCTCCGCGCCGCCCACCTACCGCTACCCTTTGCGTCGCTGAAATGTCATGTGCAAGCTCCCGTAGACCGGAAAAAAATCCGCGTCATGCGCCGATATAAGCTACTGCCTTGCACCCGGAGAAGCGGACACAGGCAGCGAGCAGGCTTGGCTGGTGGCAGTGTTGTAGGGCCGTGCATCCGGTGGAGCAAACACCGGGCGGTAAGTAGGCCTGGCTGGTGGTAGTGTTGCAGGGCCCTTGCACCTGGTTAAGCGGTTACCGGGCGGAAAACAGGCCTGGCTGGTGGTGGGGTTGCCGGGCTCTTGAACCCGGTGAAGCGGATACCAGACGGCAAGCAGGCCTGGGTGGTGGTCATGTTTCAGGCCCCTGCACTAGGTGAAGTACACACCAAACGGCGATGCCTGGTCAGTAGTGGTGCTGCAAGGCCTTGTACCTGGCAAAGCAGACACCATGGAGGCGGCAAGCAATCCTTGCTGATAGTGGTGCTGCAGAGCCACTGCACCCGGTTAGCAAACACCAGCTGGTGAACAGGCTAACCGGCGATGAGAGCTGGACTGAATTGCTAGCGGAAGAGGTGTGTCGAATACTGAATTCCATTTATCATCTCCACCCCATACAGATTCTTAGTATTCAACATAATTTATTCACAGATCAGGGTCAGTGAATTGATACTTAATCCACTGACTGCTGAAATAAACATTGTTCGTGGCTGAAGTAGCCATAGCTGTCATCGTCTACTAGGCCAATCTACCAGTAACTTTGTCTCTGAGGAGCAGCTGCGCACTGTAGCCAGTGAGTTTGTGGGGATGAGATAGGAGAGCGGCAGGACTTGTGAGTCTTTAGCGGAGGTGAGAGTCGAGGTACGAAAGGTCCAAGAGGACTTTGCTAGTAAGCGTGATCTAGAGAGTTTTGCTGCAGACCTCAGCAGAAACTTACGTTTTGATAAGTAGAAGGCTAGTAAAGGTCTGGTGGAACAGACGAGGAAATTAGTAACAGTTAACGAGTTGGTAGTTCATGCTGTACAGCTGGATGGAGAGGCCTCCCGGGAGAGGATTGACCGATGGGACCCAACTTGATCACTGAGGAGTGTTGGTGTTTTTGCCCTGTCGTCCTACCATGGCGTCCTGGGTAAGAGTCTGCAACGGCAGCACTCATCCACCCCTAAAACCCATATCAGGGCTGCCGGTGCTGGGTATGAGCTGGCAACTCACTTCCACCCCAATACCTCGGACCAGGCTGCGTAGATTCTGATGCACTTCAACAGGTCCAGAACCGGTTTACCTTCGTGAACCGGCCCGCGTTTGAGATGCCAACGTGAAACACTTTTGAGAAGTTCACCGACCTGGACGGCGAAATTTAGACACTTGTCCTAGGTGACTATCGTCGCACACCAGGCGGCTGAATTTGCTCATAGGTGCAAGGCAAAGAGGCGGGTTATTTGCAAACCCGGTGCCATGGTTGAGAAGACCAGAGGTGCCCTGGCAAAGGTTGAAGTTTCCAGCCAGGAGACGCTCATTATATGCCATGTAGGCACTAATGATCTTAAAGGACAAAGTCGGAAGATTTTCTAGCCAAGTAGGCAGCTGATAACTGACCTCAAGGCAAAAACGATCGAGTGACCATCACATCCATCTTACCGCGAATGAATGATAATGACGAGCTGAACAGCAAGTTGACCTACACAAATTGAGCCCTCGAGACCATTTGCAAGTCCAATGGAGTATCCTTCATCAACTTGTTTGATTACTTTTGGGAGAGGTCCGATCTTTTCCTGAGAGATGGCCTACACCTGAATGATGTAGGAAATGCCTGACTTGGAGGACTGCTCCATCTGCGACCTAAGAAAAACTATGACGAAAAGTTAAGGTTTCAGCGTGCTTTACACGGACCAGCTTAGGCTGCAGGGTACCCTGCCTAGAGGGCCTCATGCCCGCAGCAGATTCTGGACGGGAGCGATTACCGATCAGTCGCTCGAAGAGAAAGAAGCTGCGGGCACAGTAGATGCGTTACAGGCTCACAAGAAGACAATTCTAGGGATGGTCAAGACCCTGGTCCACAGCCGATAGGTCAAGACCCCCCAAAGATGAAGAAGTCGAAGACCAAGACACGCACCGTCAAAAGGTTTTCTTCTGTAACGCTTAGTCCTATGCCCCTAAGTTCGACGAGCTGAGGGGACTGGCGACCCTGTACTCGTTTAATGTCATTGGTACAAACGAAACGTGGTTCGATCTTCAGAGTAGAAACCTGGCAGCAGAGATAATGCTAGAAAGCTACAAGATGTTCAGCGTGGACAAATACACCCATAGTAAACAAGGCGGCAGGTCCGTGCTGTACATTAAGGAGATACTGCATCCATTTCTTAGAGCAACGCTCGCCACAGTTTCTTGCGAAATACTCAACTCAAAAATCAAAGTGGCCCATGCGACTTTGAAGCTGGCATTGGCGTACCGCAACAGTCGCACCCTTGCGGAACAAGATGCCCAGCTTTATGAGATGCTGGAAGAAATTGTCTCAAATAATCACGAGTCTATCATCTTCGGTGTCTTCAATCTCCCTTATATTGACTGAGTGAGCTTAACTTCACAGGCTCCAGGCAATAAACCAACGAAGTTAATCGCCAATGATGGCATGATCCAGTATGTTTGTGAAACAACCTCGTTGGAACAACATACTGGACCTAGTCATGTCAATTGAGGAGCAATTGGTAACAAACTAGGAGGTGCTGACGACAACGCTGTGGAATTCACCATCAAAGTGCCCCGACCAGCCCCCCAGGGAGCTATACACCGCCCTAATTCTGCGCGAGCAGACTTCCAGGGGATGAGAGAACAAGTCAGTGCGCCTAATTTAATCTAACAACTCAGAGAAGGTACGGTGGACGCTTGCTGCCGCATCCTCAATGAGAGACTTCGCGAGGCCAGCAACCGATGTGTACCTTTGAGGACAATCGATCCCGCTCAAAGGATCAGGCTCCCATGGTGAAACGTCGAAATTGCAAGAGCCTTGAATCGTCGCGATCAACTAAATGTGCAACGAATGAGGGACAACACCGCAGAGGTGGCAGAACTGCGTCGCCTGGCGTGTAGGACAGCCACTAGACTTGTCCGATCCTCTAAGTGCGCAAAAAAGAAAAACATTGCGGATAGCGCCAAAGAGAACCGAAGGATTTCTATCGCTACGTCAACGAGCGTAGAATTGCACAGGACTCAGTTGGTTTGCTGATGGATGAAGATGATGTTCTCAGAACGTCACCTGAGGACATGGCCAGTGTCCTGTATAGCTTCTTCTGCTCAGTGTTCACAGTTCTGCTCAGTGTTCACAGTTGAGGGCCCCAAACACGAACCAGATACTGTTTACGCTGGGCAAGTCAGCCTTAACGACATTGTGTTCCCGAGGGAGGAAGTTGTCAAAGAACTTGAGGGACTGGACATTTACAAATTGATTGGTCCCGATGGACACCACTCAAGAGTTCTGAAGGAAACTCGAGAACAATTGGCGGATTCCCTGACCCACATTTTCATCTTATCGATGACGAGTGGCTAGGTCTCCGAAGACTGGAGAGTTGCTAACGTTACGGCAATCTTCAAGAAAGGTGATCGACAATCGCCCTGGAGCTATCGACCGATCAGCTTGACGTCGATCGTGTGCAAAACCATCGAGCGATTAATACTGAATCCTTTCGTCGATTATCTGGAAGACAACGGACTCATTCATGACACTCAACACGGCTTCCGCTGTAAAAGGAGTTGTCTGATGAATCTGGTGGTTCTTTTCAACGAGGTGATCAACGTGAACGACCGCCACAAGGCAGTGGATGTCATTTATCAAGACTTCCAAAAGCCTCCGACCAGGTGCCGCACAGGAGACAGTGACACAAAGTCTCTGAGCTAGGCATCGGTGGCAACGTACTTCGCTGACTGCGCGCCTGGCTAACAGGACGCAAGCAAAGAGTCAGCATCGGCCAGGCTTTGTCCGAGTGGGCCCCTGTTACCTCTGGGGTGCCCTAGGGCAGTGTCCTGTGTCCTATCCTCTTCATCATCTATGTAAACAACATGGATGCGAGGTTTCTGTCCAAGGTATCGAAGTTTGCCGACAACACGAAGCTCTGCTATGCAGCAAGGAGGGAGAGAGACAGAGTTGAGATTCAGCAAGATCTCGAAAAACTCATCCAGTGTTCGGACGCGTGGCAGACGCCCTTCAATGTTGCAAAATGTACAGTTATGCACATGTTGTTTCGCAATGCCAACTTCAACCACACGATGGCAGGAAGCGATCATGCAACTGTTGACCAGCAGAGAGACACCGCCTAAGAGGAGGGCTTGCCAAACTCTATGCTTCTCTGAAGACTTGGAGGGATACCATATATTTCTACTCTTTATTTTTATTAGCCTTATGTGGATGGCAACAGCAGTTACCGCCACACCTCTTGATATGCAAAATCGAAACCGCACCAGGAGGAGAACCTTGCTCAACTCTACGGTACGACGTAGATTCGACGAACTTGTTCTGGTGAAGTCTGCCGGCGACCCAGCGACGTTTACCGATGAGCCGCAACGGTGGCTCAGCCTCACACCCCATGATATGCGAAAATAAAATCCGCACCAGAAGGAGAGCTCGCTCAACTCTATGGTGCGGCAGAGATTCGACCATATCCTCCATTGTTGAGGCAACGAGTATCTTCCCACGGAGGGACCTTGCCGACATGATGGTAGTTTTCTTCTTACTTTTCTATCCTCCCTGTCAGGAGAGGAAAGAAAGTGAAGAAATGGAGATAACATTCATCTGTTGAATCAGTGAGTACCCTCCTATGGAGGGACACTGTCGACACGATGCCACTTTCTTTTTCGTCTCTTCTTCTCTACGTGTCAGGAGGGAAGGAGAAAAAAAGGACAGATATTGCCAGGAACCTGATTCCCTTGGGTGGCAACGCCGGTTTCCTAGTAGAAACACATTTTTTAGAGATGCCTTTCTAACATCTCACTATGAAATTTTCCTTATATCTAGGAGATACCCCTCTGGTGTCTCACCCTGAAATATATGACATATAGTGCAGATGCCCTCTGGCATCTCACCTTGAAAGTTATTGCTTTTACAGTGTGAATGAACTAACCGTCTTCTCTATCTTGTAGCACAGATTTGGACGAGACCTAGTGCAGCAGGGAGAGGAGAGTGGTATATGTGATAACCTTTTCTCCACAATTTTTTTTTTCAAAATTTAAATACCGGTTTTGCCTTTTTTTTTACTTAAACTGAATATTGGTAAAATTGGTTCATGGATTTTCTGGATTACAATCTTGCAATATCTGTTTTTCAAAATCTAAAAATCTTTAGTGTCTTCTGACTAAACTCGATTCAACTTAATTTCAAAACGTAAATATTCGTGACATCCGTGAACCGAAACTTGCAATAATACCCGTTTTTCAAAATTTAAAATACTCGTGTTTCCTTTGACTAAACTCAGGAGTTGCCACGTGCAACTCTTTTCCTAGGAGATGCAACTCCGACGTCTCACTTTGAGGTGGGACTGCCTTCAAGAAACCACTTGCGTACAGAAGACTTAATCTTCTGAGCACTTAAGGGAAGACCACTACCCAGGTAACTGGGTGTGGTGCTCTTCCTAAATGTGCACCTACCTGCTCTTCCTAAATGTGCACATACCAGTGCCTAGCTGGAGTTCGTCTGATCCAACCTCTGGGGAAAGCCGACAGGCATACGCTCGAGGAATAGTGTGAGTCCGCTGAGCGTATGGGCGTGTCCGTCACTGCTCGACCGTCTGAGATGCGACCGTCTGAAACCTGCATTCTTTTCTTCACATCTTGTTAGCCCCGTTCCTGATTCGTCGCTCTGACACTCGACCCTTTCTTCTCCGGGGCTGAAATTCCCCGGGTATTAGTGGGGTGGTGGTAGTAGGTGGTGGTGACATGAGTGGTGGTCCTTCTCCTTTCTGTCCTTACAACCTTAATTTTTCTGTATGTGTGCGTAAATTTATAAAGCCTCGTTGACTATCCCTCACTCTTCTTTCACTTGTATCAAAGGAAAAAATCGGCATGAGCACTCGTGCTCGTTTGTTTTCCTTACTCTAATATAATCTAACTACTAGGTCATGTAGAATCATATATAGCACTAGGAAAAAATGGCGCTAAAAATCAAGAAAATAAATCAATGCCGCCCTTGCAGGATGAAAAATCGTTGAACTGATTCAATCCCATGTCAATTTAAATACAAAGGTAAAGCATAATAGTTTTTTTTTGTGAGACAGTTTGTGAAAATACTTAATTTTTAATAATGCATCCTATGCTATGCATTATGTCTGAAACCAGTGTTGCTTCCATGGAAGCAGGGTGACGGTTTCATTGGTTACATTCAATGAAACCCAAAATTTGAGTCCCGTTTGCCTTGATCACGTCGATCAAATAGTTGGGATTATTGCAAGTAATTGCCTTCGTCGATAATAGGAATTTTAATTGATGAATTAGTAATCACGGGAACACATGAGCGTAACGTCAGAGTAAAATACACATCACCTCAAAGCCTCAGTGCAGATATGAACATTGTGTATTAAGTGTAGATTTCATCATGGAGCACTGTCCCTATCCTGTACTTCCCCTTTTATGGTAATTAATCAACTTTGCAAAGAGGCGACAATTAAAATAGATTGCAGGTAGTTCTAGTTGAAGAGAGCCTGTGTAGGGGATCGTGACAGGTGGACATGCCGAGGGAATGGTTGATTGAGTTCTAACAAATTAACCCCAATTGGGATATAAATGAATTTATTTGCGGTAGTGAATATCAGTGTTTCTCAGTGAGATTGTACGAATAAAATTATGTAAAGACATACAAAACGAACCGTTTGCATACCGAATCATACACAAATACTCACAATCTCTCTGTACGGATATTTGAAAGTAACATTACTCTAATTGATGGAACATCAACCCCGACGACATATCACTCCAAGAAATAAGTATTTACGCGATTTGTATTCGACATTCTTCGGCATGTATAAATACATAGGCCAGGCGTATGACTTCATGCCAACAACTATGGGAACATTCATAAAGCAATTGAGTCAAATTAAATTTCTGATGTTAAAAGTTCGTCATTGTTAATACCTATCCATCAATTATTTTTTTCATATATATAACCTGACAGACATTTCTTACAGTGTCTCGATGACAGCAGAGCAACTAAATGAAGCACAAATATATATTTTTTATGAATTCATAAATGAGCGTGAAGAGAACTATTCATTTTACTATACGTTTCAATCGATGATTCCCGACGTGACATATTACACTCAAAAATAAACTTGTATAACCTTTGAAGCAGGGGTTACAAGCGTTCTATTTTTTTTTTATGTCACGCTCTTCTGAATAAAAATTTAGAATGAAGAATTTTTCTTAAAAAAAACATTTTCCCTCTCGTAATAAACTGGTAGTTAAAAGAAAGTCTGTACCATTCCTTTTCTTTCTTCTTCATTATGCTGTTAGCTCCTCCACAGGCGGAAACAACATGCATAGAGAATACACACAATCTCATTGCAGAGATATTGGAATCCACGCGAAATTGATGTATCTGTGCACCAGATGGTACGTTAGTTGAAATGCGCCGACTGAACCGGTATTCCTATTGCTTTCCTAAGTGTAAAAGCGCCGTGCTTATTCACTGACTCGTTCAAAAGCAATTCTTTAGCACATGCACTTTCAGGAACAAGAAGGCCTTTGCTGGCTCCTTGTTCCTGACATTAACTGCTTTAAATGAGATCTGTTTGAACGTGTTTTATTGAAATCGATATTTAATTTCCAGCCTAACATGCAGATACATTTACACTTGCATGGCCCAATCCGTCAGGTGGTGCGTGACCGATGTCATGACACACCTCACACTTCTTGCTTGGACTCACACACGTTCCAAAACTTAGCTAAACGATGAAGTTTTTGTATGCCAGCTATGCATTTGTTATTATAATTGACTGGCTATCTAGGTATGGGCATCAAGGCTGGCTGCTACTAAAGAAAAGGGATCAAGGGTCAACTAGACGCCGATTGAAAACTAATTAAAATGACTTTTGACATGTTCAACTTTAATCTGTCAATTTAAGACAAGTTTTAACCACTTTGAGTTAAGAACTGTATCATCTCAACTGTGATAAATGAATCATCCCAAATTTTAGGGCAATTTTGATTGGATATGACTTCTTCTTTCAAAAATGGCTGACATTTCAAAACTTAGGATTGCGGAGACCTCGACTGCGAATTTCAACTCTCCTTTGTATTGGGTTGAGATCGAAAATGTATTATAGAGACACGTATAATGTGTGGAGAAAAAGGTCAGTAAACGAGTGTTTAAAAACAAGAGATGGCCTCTTGTCCCAGAGTAGGTGACAGATGGTGCATGACGGTGTGCTTTATGAGTTCCGGGAGTGGTGGTGGATGGTGAAGAATAAGGCGTAGTCATTAACTTGTTACTTGAGGGGTTCAAATAGAACGATAAATTTTGATTGTGTAGGGATGAAATTTATTGTAATTATAGAGCGTGTTACAGTAATAGGATTGCAGGGTTAGTGCTTCTTAATGGAGTGGTGCAAGGACGGTTCCTCATGGATAGTGCACACGAGAGGGTGCTGCAGGGATGATATAGCACGAATAGTGCAACAAAGGTGGTGAATAAAAAATGATACAGAAGTGGTTGCTAGATGGAGAGTGGCAACAGGATGGTGTTGTAAGGTGATGGAATTTTATCAAATGGCTTGTTATAGATGGTTCTGCAGCATGGTGCCGTGAAGGAGGTGTTGGGCACCAGCACTTTAAGGAGAATGCTGCAAAGAGTTGGAAAGCTTCCAGCAGGGTGTTGCAAGCAGAGTGCTGCAAGTAGGAGTAGCTATAATGTCACCGAATATGCCCTATGAAAAATTAGATAAGAATACATATAGTTACTTTTCAGTCTAGGGAGTTTGCACCCCACATTTTCACGGACGGCCGGAGTCAGACAGGCGGCTAACGGGCGACTCATTCTGATGGATGGTAGGACAGCTTTCGGATTATTCATAAGGTATGTTAATAACTTCTATATATTATTAGGCTTTTGTATGTTAAAAGGTTATATAAATAGAACGTTTACGCACTACTTTTGGTGCCCGCAGTTCAATGCTGGGCATACTGCATTGCAATTTCGTTACATATCATGTTGCATTTGTGCAATTTCAGTATGAATTTAGTATTTCTTTCATGGTTTGAAGGTTTATATTTTGAACATTTTATTTTTTATTGCATTTTAATATGTATTGTGTTTATATATATGTTTCTTCTTCTTTAGATGGTTCTAGTGGGGTACGCTTGGTCACTAACTGTTGCTCGTTATATATATTTATACAATTTCTGGTGGGTGCGGTAGAGGAACCCCATAGGCAGAAAGTTGGATGCACTCCTCGAAAATTAGGTGAGCTTGCTCTTGCCTGTTCTGTGTCTTATAAATTTGTTTCCGTGGCCCGCTCGCTACGTTGTGAGTGAATTGTTCGTTATATATTTTATGTCTGGATTAAAATTCAATGTATTTATTCTGTGGACATATATGTTTGTATTCTTATCTAATTGAGAGTACAATTGACTCATTCGTAAGTTGGTTGGACGCTTGGTACCAGCCTGATATTAACTTTTTATGTAATGTTATGTGTTTTCCATCTATTTATTTCATATGCATATAATATCTATAGGAATAGTATGGTTTATTAGTCTGGTTATTGGCGAGTTGATGTTAGTATTTTGGGTTGATGCAGCAGCTACGGTCGAGAATGTATCTACCCCGTATTGCGTTATCCAGGTTTTTAACCAGATATATCGTTGTTCCATTGACGCGGTATTCCAATAGCGAGAATACCTGAACGATATGGATTTATTGTGTGTTATTAAATTGTGTTATGTATACATAGTAATGATTGATTGATTCATGTTGAATTTGTAGTTTTTTTTAAGAGGAATTTTAGGATATTTTAGGTTTGCATCTTCCACAATATTCCAAGCATAATTGGTAGGTTGTTGCAGCATTTTTGGTATTTTAAATGTATATATGGCATTCTGTTACGATTTAGCCGTGGTTACTTTGGTGAAAGAGATGTTAATTTAACCCTTTTTGGACTGAGTTGAGGCTAATTTAATCAGAGTTTTTGTATGTACTGTAGCGTGTTCGTGTAGAAGTATTCCACATCATTTACTATAGGTTTCAGTTATGTTGCCAGCATGTCTTGGTATCTTATTAAAATTTGTTATTTGTTTGGTTACATGCTACTTTTTTCTTGTTCGTCACGGACTTTGATGTATGTTATGGGTATGGTAGAGAATTAATCTTCTCGCTTTGTTATGACTCGGGCGTTTTAGTATATTTTCGTTTAGTTTTGTACGTTCTCTGTACAGTTCCCATCTTTAATGCAATTTGTTGGTTGTTTATACAATATCGCAGTATTAGGGTATAATACGTGTGTATCTGCAATGTTGAACATTTTTTTCGGATATAATTTAGTTACATGTTGTTTATTTTTAGTTTTTTAAATATCTTCTTACATCTTGGTAAAGTGTTTGACGTGGTTATCATAGATATAGAAGATCCTATGTGTTACAAACTTGATCATGCTGTTAGGGTATTTTTTGATTATTGTAGGACCATTTTTCAATACTTAGGAGGAGTTAGAGAGTCCCCTTGGCAAAACCTCATTCTGTTTATGCCTATTTGTGTAAGTAGACCGTTTTACTATGCTGGACACCCATATTGTATTACAATTTTAACGTGAATTCGAGCAGAGTAGAGAAATATGTAGTGATTTTATTATTGTTGTATGTTTTTTTCCACTATAATCATAGGAATATATGTTTAAGAGGCGTAAGTCCATACTGCATCTTTGTGGAATTTCGTAATTGAACCCTAGCAAGCGTATAGTGTAATGTTTTAGAAGACGATTTACGGGATGGTGGAGTCCTGGTGTAGAGGTGGTTTACACTCATTGACGGTCATTTGGACTTCGTACAAGCTCAACGTGAATTATGTACGTTCTTGTAGACGTCGATCCTAAGTTCCATGGGTTTGTTTGAGAGGTTATCCGACAAGCTGCTCATCGTTGTAGTGGTTTACTTAAGTCATCAGTGAACAGAAGCCTAGCTTTTTATGACCAGACTCTTTGAACCTCGTATCAGCCCCATTCTTGACCACTGTACATGTGTATAGATTCTTGTTTATGTCCTGGATGTGACTTGCTCGATGTTGTTCAGAGACGTTGGGTTAAACAGATGCAAGGTATGTCTGAAGTATTGTATCGCGTCTGGGTGTAACCTCTAAATTTTCTTATATATCAGTGGTAGATTGCTGAGAAGTGACCTAGTAAAGCATTGTATAGTTTATTGTTATGACACAGTGGGCTTGGATTTTGTCCTGCTTGAGGCATAGCATAAGTCAGGTATAGGAACTTGTTATAGATTTGAACAGGTATAGTAGTAAAAAATACAATTATTCGCATTACCTCAGTATTAAATGTCAGATATTTTTAGTATGGCTGTTATGTTAGAATATGTTCTTAGTCATGAACCAGATCACGTGGGATATTAGACTAGGATTTATCATCTGGGTGCGGTAGGTTACAGCGTATATAATAGTTAATAATGGTCGGTTAGGGTAGAGTAGAGAATTTAATTTAGCTATTTTATAATTGTTGATGTAGGTTTTTGATTGGTTATCATAGGAATATATCTAAATCAGGCATAAGTTCGCATATTTTCATAGAATGTTGAGCATAAAATACGCTTAATTGGATGTAATGATCCAAAATATTGATATATTTTACCTCTCGACTCAGGTTCCATGTCGTCATTGGAGACCTAATCTACCGGATTTGTGTTGAGTGTTAGTGTTAAAATTCTTTAATAATTTAATATGCATCTCAATTATGTTATCCGATCGCAGGTCTTTACTAGATGCTTATTCCCGCATGTCTTACTCCTATAAATATTTGTAAGACGTTTGCAGTTGTACACCAAGAAGTTTTTGATTAATTCAGGCTTCGTTATGAGATTGCGTTCCAATTCAGAATATCTGTCTTATTTGAGCATTCACCAGATCCACTCTAACATTTTTCACTAATGGCTTGTGGTACTGTCCGTAATCTCAACCCATCCTAAACTATTCTCCCCGTTTCATACCTATGCAATGTAATTCTTCATTGATTGAAGCTTTATTCATATCTAATCTATCCACTTGACTCTGTAGTTTTTTACCAATCTCTAGCAGATTGTCTGCCTACATATATGTATATTATTTTTACTTTACTTGTTACAAGTCCAGTAATATCGATTAGTTTGAAGTATTGTTATGTCATCGCTCGTTAGTGGACTGTGGAGTTCAAAACGTTTATGTAGGCTTCCCGCATACGTCAGTGATGGTTACGGCTGTTAAAGCGTTAGCAAGTTTTATGTATGGTTTTACTGTTAGAATAAGATTTTTTTATAGTGTTGGATGTGTTGCTTCTACCATTTTTTGTCTTCTATAACGAATATTGAATAAATACATTCTAACATTTTTTACTACAGACCTGTAATGTAAGGTCCGCAGTCAACAAGATCTAGGAAATAAACCATGTCTAAGGTACATAATTAGCGAAATTTATACGTACAGGATTGTTAGCGTCACTGCATTGGCACATGTATTATGGCAACATGTAGGCATTTACTTACATTTTTGTGCAAAAGGGTTACCATACACTGACAGATGCATTAATACCTAACCATACCTTTTGTAACCAATAGTTACGTAATTTCATTCAAGTTTGATGTTCATGTATGGTATTGATATGAATGAACCTCTCCACTAGGGCCGTATATTTAACATATCAAAATCAGTTGGAATATATTTCTCTAATTCAATCTAGTAAATATCCTTTTGCAGATGTTTAGAGTCCAGAATTTCATTGATATCTCTGTTACATGTTTGGATGAGTCTCAACAGGTAGGTTCCAGAAGAACAAATTCACTTCAATTTGTTACACGTGATGTTAGGTTTAAATATATAGTCATCCTATCCAACTTAACCAAGAACTATTTATGTTCATTCATGTTTGATGGTTATGTGCGATATTTAGTAATTATTTTGTGTGATGTACATATCAAACCCATTCCATATGTCTCTATTTTATGTACCTTTTTTATAATATCACACACCACGTACACAGATAACGCTTTTGTACGCGTATGCAAGGGCCCGTCACGGTATAATGAAGGCGTTTACAGGGGTCAATACCGGCACAATGTAGACACATATACATATTTATATCCATATACAGGAGCTGTTAATATCTGTAGCATTTTAACTCTGATCTATGTTTTTTTTTCATAAGAACAAAGTCCCTTGCTTGTGTTACAAGATATTTATTGTGGATCTGCTTCACGTCATGTTAGGTTAAAAGAACTAATCATCTTAACCTAACCTAACTTCTTTTAACCAGGAATTATTTATTATCGATCGACTTTTCGTGCATACATATGATACTTTTTCGTCGATTTATGATATATTCATTTTCATCTTCTCCACTTGACTCTTCATTTTGATCTATCCTATGCAGTTTTGATACACACTTCCAATTTTGATCTAGCAAATTTCATCCAGTTCCACATGCAAATTACATCGTTTATTTTGATTGTTATACCTTTCCTCATCTGATTCTTGATTTTTAATTGTTATTCACACCCATCAAAACCTAACCCAACCTAACCTTATATATGGTGCTCAGTCATTGTTATATACATATGAAGCCCTCCAAATGACTCTAAATATCACTTTAGCATACATGTTATTTATTTCATTGTCACTCTCATCCCATATTAGTTAGCAGAGAGGACCCATTTTCGAATTCAGATGGATTGAATGTTACAGGTAATTTATATTATTTTTGATTTGACATAATTCTTCATCACTTTAACATGTTATTCACACCCATCAAAACCTAACCTAACCTCATGACCGGTATTCAGTCATTGATATATACATATGATCTCTTCCAGACGACTCTAGATATCTCTTTAACATGCATGTTATTTATTTCGTTGTCACTCTCAACCCGTATTAGTTAGCAGGGAGGTCCCATTTTTCAAACTTGGATGGATTGAATGCTACAAGTGATTCAAATTTGTATCCAGTTTCATACAAACGAACACTTCGTCTTATACTAGGTCTACCACATTTACTTCAATATCGCCACCTGACTCAACAACCTATGACGACTTGCATCTCTGATTTACATTTTTCTTTCCTATAATGTTCATATTCTTGACGATGACTTCGTTTCAAGATCTGATCGGACTCTGATTTATATCCTACCAATCTGTAACACATCTAGATCATTTACCTCGAGATAAGTTTCTGGCATCATTTCACGCCTTGAAACATATTCTTCTACTGATTTCGACAATTCGATGTTACCTCCGACTGTCACGATATTCGCAATTCATTATTTAACCTTAGAGTTTAGGATAAAATAAACATTTCATTGCGGACTTACATAGTTATATTAGTATTTATTGGCATTATTTACAGACCTTACTGGCATCATCAATAACATTTACTTTTTTTTTTTTAATTTAAACAGCATTGTTCGTCATCCAACCGTACTCATCATCACTATATTTCAGTATACTCTCAAAATCCTTCATATACTCTATCTTATCTTTGATGCGAATACCGAAAGCTGTTCCGTTCCCGTGAGTCCACAAATGTATTTCTTCTTCTTGAACCTCAATTATTCGAATATTCTCCATTTCAAAGTCATTCTGAGCTTAATCACTGAGAAATTTTGCAAACGATCCAGTTTTTCTTGTGTTCATAGGTATAATTTGTTCTCTACTATCGCAGCTTTATTACAATCATGATGGAGATATTCCCCTTGGATCGTATCAATTTAGAGATTTGTTTTTCTTATTCCCCCTAAACTTACTTACCTACGAATGTTATGCGTCCACATTAGTTACCCAAAGCATCCATGTATGAATGCTATCTCCCACTCTTCTGACTTTTGTTTTTCCATTCTGAGATAATTGTTATTTACAACACTAGTCAATATCTATTCGATCTGACTCGTATCATCTTCGGAGATTTCTTCTTCCAGCACTTGTAAACAAAATTTTGAGATATGAATGTTCATTTTTTGTTTATTCTATGATGAAACATGTGTCTCCGCTTCATCTCAACGTATCACTGACTCCATTCTAGGTATCCAGCTAGCTATTATAAGTTGATTACATGTGTTTTTTCGCAAAACATTTGGCCTAACATTACTCGCCTAGGTCATCATCAGCTGTATATGTGTATAGGGCTGAGTACGTATGTGAATGTGTATGTTCAAGCGTATGTACGTGTTACATGAGTTAAAAAATGTGTAACACAAGTTTAAAATTCAGAATTTCAATAAAATTTCAAATTTTCGAGGGATAACACCTTACTTAAGTAGCCAAGTTAGCACTTGAATAAACCGACTTGGCTCTGTCATCTCTTGAAGATTTGAAATTTTATTGAAATTTTGAATTTTAAATTTGTGTTATAAATTTTTTAACTCATGTAACACGTACATACGCTTGAACATGCACATTCACATACGTACACAGCCCTATACACATTTACAGTTGATAACCTAGGCGAGTAATGTTAGGCCAAATGTTTTGCGAAAAAACACTTATAATAGCTAGCTGGATACCGAGAATGGAGTCAGTGATACGTTGAGATCAAGCGGAGACACACGTTTCGTCAAGGAATAAACATTAATTAACATTCATATATCAAAATTTTGTATACAAGTGCTGGAAGAAGAAATCTTCGAAGATGATATGAGTCGGATCGAATAAAAATTGACTAGTGTTGAAAATAACAGTTATCTCAGTATGGAAAAACAAGAATGAAAAGAGTGGGTTATATCATTCATATATGGATGCAGGAAAATAGAAGTCTGCTGTGGGTAACTAATGTGTACGCGTTACATTCGTATGTAAGTGAGCTTAGGGGGAATAAGAAAAGCAAATCTCGAAATTGATATGATCCAAGGGGACAGTCTTCATCATAATTGTAATAAAGCTGAGGTAGTGGACAACAAATTATTTCTATGAACAAAAGAAAAACTGGATCGTATGCAAAATTTCTCAATGATGAAGCTCAGAATGATTTTGAAATGAAGAATATTTGAATAATTGAGGTTCAAGAAGAAGTAATACATTTGTGGACTCACGGGAACGAAACAGCCGACTGTGTTTGCATCAAAGATATGATGGAGTATATGAAGGATCTTGAGAGTATACTGAAATATAGCGATGATAAGAACGGTTGGATGACGAACAATGCTGTTTAAATTGAAAAGAACAGGTAGATAATATTGCTGACGCCAGTAAAATCTGTAATTAATGCCAATAAATACTAATAAAACTATTCAAGTCCTCAATTAAATGTTTAATGTTATCCAAAACTCAAAGATTAAGTAATGAATTGCGAATGTCGTGTCAGTCGGAGGTTACATCGAATTGTCGAAATCAGTAGAAGATTGTGTTCCAAGACGTTAAATGATGCCAGGAACCTATCTCGAGGCAAATGATCTAGATGTGTTACAGATTGGTACGATATAAATCAGAGTTCGATCAGATCTTGAAACGAAGTCATCGTCAAGAATATGAACATTATAGGAGATGGAAATGTAAGTCAGAGATGCAAGTCGTGAAAAGTTGTAGAGTCAAGTAGAGATATTGAAGTATATGTGGTAGACCTAGTATGAGACGAAGCGTTCGTTCGTATGAAACTGAATACAAATTTGAATTACTTGTAGCATTCAATCCATCCAAGTTTGAAAAATGGGACCTCGCTGCTGACTAATACGGGTTGAGAGTGACAACGAAATAAATAACATGCATGTTAAAGAGGTATCTAGAGTCGCCTGGAGGAAATCATATGTATATATCAATGACTGAATACCGTTCATAAGGTTAGGTTAGATTTTGATGGGTGTGAATAACAAGAAAAACTCAAGAATCATATGATAAAATGTATAACATTCAAAATAAACGATGTAATTTGCATGGGGAACTGGATTAAATTTGTTAGATCAAAATTGAAAGTGTGTATCAAAACTGCATAGGATAGATCAAAATGTAGAGACGAGTGGAGAGGATGAAAATGGACATATCATGAATAGATGAAAAAGTATCATATGTATGCACGAAAAGTCGATCGATACTATATAATTCCTGCTTAGAAAAGGGTTAGTTTAGGTTAAGATGATTAGTTCTTTTAACCTAACATGACGTGAAGCTGATCCACAATAAATATCTTGTAACACAAGCAAGGAACTTTGTTCTTATGGAAAAAAAGCATAGATCAGAGGTGAAATGCTACAGATGTTAACCGCTCCTGAATATGGATACAACGTGTGTATGTGTCTACATTGTGCCGATATTGACCATTGTAAACGCCTTCATTATACCGTGGCGGGAACCTGCATATGCGTACAAAAGCGTGATGTGTGTACGTGGTGTGTGATATTATAAAAAAAGCTACGTAAAATAGAGGTATGTGGAGGGAGTTTGATATGTACATCGCACAAAATAAAGACTAAACATCAAACATAACTATCAAACTTGAATATAAATATATAATTATTGATTAAGTTGGTGAGGATGACTAGATCATTGAACCTAATATCGCGTATAACTGATCCACATTAAAAAAAACTTGCAACAAATGAAGTGAATTTGTTCCTATGGAACCTACACGCTGAGTCTCATCTAAGCATGTAATGGAAATATCGATGTATAATTGGAGAAGTGAATTCAAACTGCTAATAATATGTTAAATATACAGCCCTAGTGGAGAGGTTCTTACATATCAATAACATACATAAACATCAAACTTGAATAAAACTACATAACTATTGGTTAGAACAGGTTTGGTTAGGTATTAATGCATTTGGCAGTGTATGGTAACCCTTTTGCACAAAAATGTGTGTAAATGCCTACATGTTGTCCTAATACATGTGCCAATGCAGTGACGCTAACGATCCTGTATGTATAAATTTCGCTAATTATGTACCTTAGACATGGTTTATAACCTAGATCTTGTTGACTGCGAACCTTACATTACAGGTCTGTAGTAAAAAATGTTAGAGTGTATTTATTCAATATTCGTTATAATAGACGAAAAATGGTAAAAGCAACACATCCAACACAATGAAAAAAAAACTTATTCCAACAGTAAAACCATACATAAAACTTTCTAACGCTTTAACAGCCGTAACCATCACTGACGTATGCGGGAAGCTAACATAAACGTTGTGAACTCCACAGTCCACTAACGAGCGAAGACATAACAAAACTTGAAACTAATCAATATTACTGGACTTGTAACAAGTAAAGTAAAAATATTATATATATATATATTTATATATATATATATA